>JAEMWC010000885.1:210000-305000 GCA_016490735.1 Pachyseris speciosa
TAAAAAGAAATGAATTATCGAGTATATTTTACAATGTAAGGCAAATATTATCTAAAATATAGTAATTTACAGTTATAACAATGATAATAACAGCTAGCATTTTCGGAAAGAAAATAGTTCCTAGAAAGCTCAGGAAAGTTCATTTCAGCTTGCATTTTTCTCAAGTTGTGCGCGTGCTTGCTTAATTAGTTTACGCGTGCTTAGTTCGTTATTTAGTTCACGTGCGCTTAGTTCGTTATTTAACGTACTCCTATTATTTTACGTTGTTTTCCTTGCTAATATGTATTGTCAATAACTGTGCTCACAGTGTGGGTGGCTCCTCCTAAAATGTTCTGCAACTGGTATAGGATTTGATGGAGCCGAAACCAATTGTGGAATTGCACACATTTTAGGTATCCTACTGATGAACAGTTATTACACAGGGGCACCCAACGACAAGTTTCGGAATATATCTGTTCGGTGGAGGGTAATTCGCCTGGGGCTTCCGGCGTCGATTAAAGAGTGCACTCGGATTTTCGTAACTAAAACGTGGCCTTAGAGATTTGCAATAAGGAAATCATAGCCCCTAAGATTTTCGGGAAGGTGGTAATTGCCGTTTTTGGCAGTCAAAAACGTCAGCTAGCATTTTCGGAAAGAAAATAGTTCCCTAGAAAGCTCAGGAAAGTTCATTTCAGCTTGCATTTTCTCAAAGGAAGATTTTGTTCCCTAACATTTTCGGGCAATTAAACTTTCAGCTAGAGAATCCGAACAGAAGAACTTCTTCTAGCTTATGAAAACATCACTTTAAACAGCCTTCAAACACCTTAAGGTATTAAAAAATGCCTTTCTACAGCTTTTGGTTGATTTGGCTCGTTGGGTGCCCCTGATTACATGCAGATATTTTTAGAAGCAACATTTGTTTGCGGTCTGTCACCTTTGAATTATTAATTTTGGGTTGCTCGTTCCAGCAGTGTCGACAGATTTTCGTTACATGGACAATAACTAAAGTTAAAAATGCCTGGAAGGGTCTATTACATTAATTACATGGGAAAACATGGGATACCAAACAAGTGAATTTTCACTCACGGCTACTGTAGCGAAACTACAGTTGTTGGCTTAAAAACAGCCTCATCAGTAGTAGATGATTATAAAGTTGAAATAACATAATTAGTTTAGAGAATCCACTCAAGCAGCCAGTCAAAGTTCGGCGGATATGCATGGATTAACAAGCGAAGCGAAAGAACCATTACCGCGAACTGTCGGCACGAAAATATCGGCATTTTTCCGGCTTTGCTCTAGCTGTTGTGATTTTTTGACAGAGTCGTATCAAAAAAGCTTCAATTGACATATTTGTTGAAATATCTGTGCGTTCCCACCTGGCGGCTCCTCTTTTCATCTTTTTCACCTTTTGTGTGTGTTGGTGCTTTTTGTATTTGTTTTTCTTTTGCCGTTTCTGACCCAACCTAATTTAATGTCACTTCTTAATAATTTTCATTTTCGAAGTGAGCAATCTCGATGAGCACTGTAACTCTTAGGGCCAAGTTTACTAGAAAATATGTTTAAATTAAAAAAAAATCTGTATTATAAGATCTTACACCTGATATATTTATTTAGACAAATAAGCTGTTTTATCTTTATCGGATTCCGATACCCATGGCTTTACAGACATTCAGTGTACCACGAGTAAAAATGTACGCGAGCATGATCGGTCAAACCACGAAGTAAAGGATTTATTATTCGTCTACGTTACTTACCCGGATGTATGTTTAACTAGGATTTTATAAAGACGTTGTTTTCCCACCTCAAAAAATAAATAAGTTATAGAAAGTTTATTGATTGAAATAATTAGCATCAACATCCTCTTTAATAATTTGTTTGGTTGAAGCATCCTAAGTTCTTTATCATAATTCTGCTTTGAGTCCAGCATAGCCTGCGAACAAAGCCGCCTCTCATCGATGAGCGGCGGCTGTGTTCGCAGGCTAAGTCCAACATGCCATTCTGTGGTCGGAGCAAGGTTGAAATATCGATGCATGATAATTAGTACTTCAAAGGTCCTTGTTTGAAGTTGTTTTTATTCCTTGATAAAGTGCTATTTATTGATCAAAGTAGAAAACAATTATATCTTGCTGTAGATTCAAATATTGATGCAATTTAAAGTGCCTACAAGGAAATTAAAATGAGAAAAGAATGAGTCGTTGTCTTGTTCTGAAGAGTTTGTTAGCTTAGTGTTTTCTTCGGCCTGTAATGTTGCATGGCTATTCTACAGTAATGTCTAATTAAATTGTTTTTGTGATAAACAAAATATGCTCTCATAATCTGGAACTGTTTCAGTGGCTCAGAGATTGCATTACTACCAAAATATTTATAAACGGGAAGTTTTAACTCATCACTACTCAACCATCTCTTCAATTAGGTTGAAGTGCAATTGTTAGTACTACTCTTTGTATCAAGTTGATTTTATGCCTTGTTGAAAATTAATGTGTTCTCGTAATTGGAAAGTATTTTTACGACTCAAACAATAACACAATACCAATGAAAAACAGGAAGATTTAACAGTTCTCCAGATTTCCAAACCTTGAACAAATTTGACTTTGCTGTCCTTCATCCTGTAGTTGTGAGAACAATCTGTTAGAGCTTGTTAATTATTACTTTATGTTTCTCCTCCCTTTAAATTATAAAGTCAGCGGTAATCTTGACTAAAAACAAGACAAGACAACTTTATTATACTGATTTTCCACAGAATACAATAATAAAAGACCTGGCACCGCAGGTAGCGAAAGCTAATCGAGACGGGCCAGGAGAAAGTAAATAAACGAGATCCGGTAACCCCTGTTCAGAAGAAAAAGAAACGTATTACAAAAAAAGCTAAAGAAAAAACTACTTAAGAGAGACACATATTGCACCAGTTCTAAAAGATACACGATGTAGTAAAGGCTGCTTAGCAAAATCGAAGTGGCTGAGAAAAAACAGGATCGGACAATAAGGATGTACAGCTATGAAGAGTACAGAAAACTTTTGATATGAAAGATTCTAAATCTTCATACGAATTTTCATTTTCTAACGTTCAGCCAAAGTAGAGCCTACTGGCTAATTACTCCCACGACTGCTCTTAACCGTGTCATCCAAGGTGAGCCCACCTATGCATGTAACAAGTTCGTCCTTTTAGCTAAGCCTTAGCACAGCACTTGATAAAGACTTTCGTTTCGCAAGACCGTAAGAAGTTCTCGCGAAGAAATATGATACGGAACCCTTAAGTAGCTGTTGATGCCAGTTTGACACTTATCCACGACTTAAGCCAGCCTAAATCAATCGTGACGAAGGAAGCAATTACGAATACATTGAACAGCAGAAATGCTATTCGCCATAATAATTAATTATGCTAGATCTTTCGAGAATATTAAGTTAAAGTACGGCTATTGTGCACAATTTCAATCATTATTTATGCTGTACAAGAGTTTGTACAGTCAGGGCGCAGCTTATATCAGTGAATTTTGTAATCGTAAGAAAGTGCAGTATAATATGCGTGGGCTTACAGTACAAGGCTTAGCTCCTACGCAGACGCTCCCTCTGGGGGAGGAACGCGTGACGAACCCAAAGACGTCTGCGTAGGAGGCTATACAAGGCTAGAACTACATCATTTAATTAAGAAATGAGGCATGTATCCTTTACAGTTTTACGCATGTAAATTATGGAATGTTTTGCCTCCGAGTGTGAGAGAATCACAGGATAAAATCTCATTCAAGCGATCACTTAATGCCCATATGTCTTGGAGGTTAGCGCTCCATATATAACTCTGTGTCCTATTTTATGAATTTTATAATATTTATACATTGTAAATAAAATATTTATACTTTGTAAATCTAATAAACTCTGTAAATACGATTTGTCATATGATTAACTTTTGACGTTTCTGTTGTTAGTTTACAAATTATTATTAGATTAGTACTGAAGTACGTTTATTCGTTTACTTGCCCGTTTTAACGAGACCTTATGAGCTCCTGGGTGTTACGTGTTACATTGTTTTGATTTATTTTTATGTTACATCACTGTCTTCAGAAGAACCTAAAATTAAAACGTTATCTTAGAATCTCTAGACAACGCGTAACGTTCTTTTCGCTTGTTAATCCATGCATTTCAGTTGTAAACAAGAAGAACATTCTGGTGAAAATGGGCCTCGATCGAAGCAGCTTAGATGGATTTTTGTTCACTTGAAATGTTTAATGACGGAGATTGCAAAAATGTGTAAATTTTGGTGTTATTCTCTGGCCAAAAGACAAGCGTCCGCTATGGCTGAATTTTAGTTCAACACGATGAACTACATTGCAAGATAAATGCACCGTTCTTTCCTAAATCAGCAATAGGGAGTTTAAGAAACGAGGACGGGAACATCAACGAGAACTTCACAAAACAATAGGTTTAATGAGCAAAAACAATAGCTCTGCACGTACTTTTTACGTTTTGATAGATTTCTTTGCCATCCTCTGCAAAACAACCGAACGTGAAATGACCAAATTTCAAGTTTTGGCGAGAACATGAGCACATGATGCAAACTTTTCTTTCCTTTTCTTTACTTTAATGTCGTTCATAGAAATTTAATTCCTGGATAATTCGCCGACGTTTTAGAAGTTGAGCAAATTGGAATAATCGCGAAAGTCTTACAATAACGAGAAGGTTTATTTTGAAATTACGTTTTCGTTGCCGTCGCGTCCTCGTTTCTTAAACTCCCTAATAACTTACGTCATTCGGTGCTTGTACTGATTACGTGTATTTTTAAAAGGTATCTTTCCCGTACCAGTTGAAACAATCCGTGTAAATTATGAAATCCGTCGCCTTCTATAAAGTCTTCAGTCCGATTTCATCAGTATCCCTTGTTCAAGTGCGAAGGCTTTTGCTCGCGCCTTATTTGATTCTAGTTGATAGATGAGGAATATTAGGAGAAAAATCTTTAAAAGAAATCTATTTCAGAATTATATTTAGCGTTTTAAATTGTCGATGTTTTATCTAAATATGTAATATAACAGCCAACATACTGCTAGCGCATTTCTTGGATGATTAGTCAGTAACTGACTATCGAATCTATTATCTTAATCCAAGTAATAACATGAGAAAACACGGGATACCAATAAAACGAAAATTTCAGCGCTGTAGCGAAACTAGGAAAACTATGAATTATCACAATGGTTGGCTTAAAAAAAGCCCATCAGTATTACATTATTATAAAAGTTGAAATAACATCATCAGCTCAGCGAATACAGTCAAGATGCCAGCTAACGTTCGACGGAAATGCATTGATTAACAAGCGAGCGAAAATCACCCATTACTGCGAACTGACGGCACAAATGCATTTTCCTTTCTCTAACTGGCCCGATTTATACTGGAGACGGATCATCCTGTGTCGAGTGGCTCGCCTCATGTTTATACTGGTCGAGACCCCTGGAAGGATGTCGAAGAACGCACGACAAAAAGGTGTAGTCTTCGTGGATAGTTCGTCTTCAGCTCGCATTTATACACAAAGACGGATCATCCGTCTTGACGAGTTATCCACGATAGTTTCGTCTCACAAGACGGACTATCGCGATAGCTCGTGTGGATGGATGATCCGTCTGCTTGCCCGTATTTATACACAGACGGATTATCAGACGAGCTACCCTTCTTTGCCCAAGTTCGCCCCAGACGGATGATCCGTCTCTAGTAATAATACAGCCACTGTTGTCATTTTGTGAAGGGTGTCGAATGCCAAAAGCTTCGATTGACAAATTTGTTGAAATATCTGATTTTCTACTTGATATTTAATTGAGATAAGCTTATGCCAACTTCAAGTCAAATTTAAATGTCTAGCACATATTTTAGAAGCTGTAATATCTTTATTGGATTCCGTGGGCGAAGAAGAAGACGCATAAACTTCGCGCTACACATGGGTTACAGATAATACTCACGAACGCTCAGTGTCTGTCTACAACGAGTAAAAATGTGCGCGAGCATGATCGGTGAAACCATGAAATAAGGATTTATCATTCGGCTACATTATACACCAGGAAATACAACAAACGAACACTTTGTAGTCTGAGAAGTTGTTTCCCGACCTCAAAAAACAACCTTGAAGTTATAGAAAGTTTATTGGTTCAAATACTGAATCAAGATCTTCTTTTCTAATTTGTTTGGTTCAACCATCTTGAATTCTCTGTCATGACTCTGCTTTCCACCCAACATGCCATTCTGTGGTCGATGCAAGGTTGAAATATCGATACCATGATAAGCAGCACTTCAAAAGTCTTTGTTTCAACTTGTTTTAGTTATGATCTCTTGCTGTAGATTGGAAAAATGATGCAACTATAAAGCGCCCACAAAGAAATTAAAATGAGAAAAGAATGATTCGTTGTCTTTTTCTGAAGAGTTGCATGGCTATTCTATAGTATTGCCTAAAGTTGTTCTTATGATAAACAAAATAGGATCTCGTGATTTGGGACTGTTCTCGTGGCTCAGGTCAGGCAATGTATTACTTAAAAAAGTCATGAGTGATAAAAGGGAAGTTTTAACTCATCACTACTCAACCATCTCTTGAGTTAGTTGAAGTGCAGTTGTTAGTACCACCCTTTGTATCAAGTTGATTTTGATTTATGAAAATTAATGTGATCTGATGTGATTGGAGAGTATTTTTACGACTCAAACAATGATACAATACCAGTGCAAAACAGGACGTTTTAACAATTCTCCAGATTTCCAAACTTTGAACGAATTACTTTGCTGCCCTTCACCCTGTTGTTTTGCAAACAGAACTTGATAATCATCACTTTATGTTTCTGCCGCCCTTAAAAGTCAGCGATAATCGAGAATTGCGAGAACATTCAGCTAAAGAAGGACCCAGTGGCTAATTACGCCCACGACTGGCCTTAACCGTATCATCCAAGGTGAGCCCACCTGTGCGTGTAACAAATTCGTCGATTTAGCTAAACCTCAGCAAAAAGACTTTCGTTTCGCAGGACCGTAACAACTTCCCGCGAAGAATATGACGCTGGAGCCGTAAGCAGCTGTTTGTGCCACTTCGATACTTATCCACGACTTAAACCATTGTAGTTCACCCTAAAAGAACAGGAAATCTATTTAACGAAATAATTGGGTATTGTTATGCTTAAACTTCCTGTTTATATTAACTGCCTCAACCACAAGGTTACACTTCGAAGAAGGAAAAGTAGAACCTGAAAGACATACTGATGTAGTTAAGCAATGCTATTCAGCGTTACATTCCAAACTTAAAACCACAGAGCCACACCCCTCTTCAGGGCAGAATGGCAATGCATGATTTCCTCTTTGACGTTTCTGTACGGCACTTAAAATAGCATCAAATTACATTTTTTATGCCTTCGTTAAATCAACCATACTGAAAAACAAAGGACTGTCAAATTTATTCAATCCTGTCTTTCATTGACACAGGGACACGTCACTCCAGTTGTGAGTATATTTAAGATCTACATCCAACGTCAGTGAGTCAGCCTTGAGTGGGAAGACCTGAAGGTATGATTCACCCTTTAAGCCTACATTCATGTGCCTCTGGATTGTTCTTTTCCTTGCATTCTAATATTTTGTCCATTGTTTTTCCACAAGGCATTTCCAAGTTCCTCTCATAAGGATCCCGCGATGTAAGTGCTGTTTTTGATATTTTTAAGTGGGTTATGTATTTTATACAGAAAGTAGTCAGTTTTCGTCAAGAATGCAGTGATTGTCAAAAAACTTGTATTTGGAAGAAAGTTCATTTCTTATGTCTCTCGTTAAATGAATATAACCAGATATCTTTAGCCAGCATTTTCTCAGTGCAAGTGAAGTCCATACATATAATACGAGATATGCTTCAAAAAGTAATTTTTACAAACCACGTTTCAGGACTAACATAGGGAAACAAACAACATCGGCTATGGCGACTGAAATGTGGCAACAGCTCCCCACCCATATTAAAAACCTCTTAACTTATAATTTTCCTAAAAAATTGAAAGAATACTTGTTGGCCGAACAATTAACATACTGAAATTATTCTAATTATATGGCCATGCACTATTATGACTGTTTTCTTTTCTTTTCCTGCCATCTATGTGTTTTCTTTTTTTCTTTTTTGTAGTGTGTTGTGTATGTCTTACGATGTTGTGTATGTCTAGTTATTGTGATGTCCTGTACATTCAAAACTACCTTCAAAGAGCTAGCTGCTTTACGGTTATCTAGCTGCTAGGCATTTCCTTCTATGTAATAATATTTAGTTTTAAATTGTAATTGATTATTTTATGTGTTAAGTTGCTATTTATTTAATAAGTTTTACAAACCGTGTAATGGAAATGTGAATAAAGTAAAGTGTTGTATAAATCAAACCCTAATCATGGCGTAATCATGGCGCGCATAATCATGGCGCGCGGTCAGGACAGTTCTCTCTCCACCGAAATTCTTACGGAACAGGAGGTAAATCCGGACTTTGAGCTCCTTTTGATCGGGAAACTTGATTATAATGTGAAGACGTCTACGTTTATGTGGTCAGGATCATTCGACGAACTTCAGTCTTTCTGTTTCACGTATATAAATATCGAGCAGGCTGACTGCTCGATTACCACGAACGAGAGAGCAAAGACGATAAAGACGAGCTCTTTGATCCTGAACTTCTACAAGACTAGGTCCAAGCTGAGCTGATTGTCAAAATGTTAAGGCTCAGCTGCAGTCGTTTTTAAATGCTAACAACGTGCCTAACGGCGAAACCGTAGGCAACTCAACTGCTAATGACGAGGAGCCTCCAAACTCTTGCCCGGATTCTGAACGGAGCGAAGGTTCAGTTTGGCAAAAAATCATCCGGCGATCAAGCGGTCTCGGCAGCTGATTTTAAAAGGGAAATTGGCAAAATCTGGTCGCAGATTACACTGATCCGTGAGAAAATTGGCTCTTTCGAGAAACCACAAGAAGCTGATTTAAATAATCCCCAGTTCATCAACACCCTCCAACAAAGAAATCAGAATCTCTGCAATGAAATTAGCATATCGAAAGAGCGACTACTTGAAGAGACAACGAAACTTGAGAGAATTTCTGAGGAACGCGACTCATACAAAACTGCCCTCCAAGTATTGACAAAGGAACTAAGTATTGATGGCTCCATTGCTCTAAGCTCAAATGTTAAACAAGTAAGTAAGTAAGTAAATAAGTAAGTAAAGCCTTTATTTAAAGAGGGTAGCACTTCATAGCCAAAGGCTAATAAACTTGTGGCCCTCATAAAATACACAACTATATACAATCTAATAAATATAGTAAACTAAAATATATATACATTTAAAATATAACAAGATGCGATATTAAGAAAAATAAAATAAAATAAAAAATTATTAAATGATAAAATGATGCAAACATTGTTGTTCCTTAAAAATCTTGGCAAACATGCTCTTTTTAAAACATGCTACAGAATCTAATTTCCTAATTTCAATTGGTATACTGTTCCACAGTCTTGTTGCCGAAACAGCGAAAGAGCGTCCTCCCTCTGTTTCTCTTCTATATTTAGGACAAACAGCATTAGTGCTTGAATATCTAGTGTTGCGGGAGTGCCGCTTATTATTCAAAATCAAGTGTTCATTTAGATAATTCGGTTGTACATTATTATGGATTTATCCATCTTATGTTGCTCATAAAACGGAATCCAACCTAGCTTGTTAAACAAAGCAACTGATGGTGTCATGCGATCGGTATAAGAAATAACACGTGCCGCACGTTTTTGCAATCTTAAGACCCTATAAACCGACTCTTTATCGCAATTTGCCCAAACAACGTTAGCGTAAGACATAACAGGGCGAATAATGCTATTATAAAACTGAAGTCGCTGTTTAAGAGGTAGACAGGCTCGGATCTTACGCAGTATTGCGATTCTAAAGGCCAACTTTTTACATACTTTCTCAATATGTTCATTAAATGACAATTTGCTGTCAATTTCTACGCCTAATAAGGTAGCACAATCCACATTACTGAGCTGTTTTCCGTTTACATTAACATCTATGTCACTTCCATTTATGTTAGCCACGCATCTTTTCCCAGTGATCGTAAGTACTTTAGTCTTGTCTTCATTTAATGGGAGCTTATTCGCTGAAGCCCATAATTGAATTTCAGAGAAAGACTTATTTAGTGATGAATTTAAGGTGGCTAAGTTTTTCACATCCGCAGAAGCGGTGACAGTCGTATCGTCTGCGTAAAGGTCCAACTGAGCACTTGTATACAAGGGCAGATCGTTGATAAACAAAATGAAAAATAAAGGATCTAAAATACTGCCCCGAGGGACTCCATGAAACATCAAAGGTTCGCTTGACTCACTCCCATTTACACGGACCATAGCCGAGATAAATTCTGCCGAAGCAACTAGGCATCCGAGACTAACTTCACGGCTAACGGGTCAGAAGACTCCAGTCATTGCAACTCAAAATCGCTTCGAGCCTCTTCAAGATCAGATTTCTGTACATTCGGATCTACCATCCCAAAGCAACAGAGGCAACGTATTACCTGAATCTACTGCATCTTCTAACAGCGAGAGAAATAAATCTACTACTGTGGTTATTGGTGACTCTCTGGTCAAACAAATTCATGGTTGGAAAGTTAGAAAAAAAGTTGGCCACCGGGTCGTAGTCAAATCATTCTCCGGAGCCACCTGTGGGGATATGAATCACTATCTTCAACCAACCATAGACAAAGATCCCACAAAAATCATCCTTCACATAGGAACGAACGACCTGCAGGATTGAGATCCCAAAATCTGTAGCTGATCACATCGTAGACTTAGCGAGGAAAATTGAGAATGAATCCAGCGCTCAAGTCATTCTATCTGAGGTGGTGTCTAGATCGGATGATGTTTCGAATGAATCCGTAAAAGCTACCAACAAGAGGCTTCGCAAGTTTTGTACCCAAAACAGCTGGCAACTTGTACAGCACAATAACATTTCCAATAATGGCCTGAATAAGAGTGGACTACACCTCAACGAGAGAGGTAATAATATCATGTTTAATAATTTCGTTAAATGTCTTAGCGCTAGCGCTCACAGGTCAGCTTGATCCTCACGCCTACCTATAGCTCCTGCTCAACCCAGCTGGGGTCATCCTGTGTCTACCCCTTTCGTTCCAACCATTTCTCACCCTCTATCGCCAACCGAGTCTCTCACAGTTAACATTAGTTGTAAATCATCACAAACTGATGATGGTTCCACAAGTCCATAAAACTTGCATACTAAATCCATATCTTTTGGGACCGAGCCTCCAACAAAGAATGCCACCTTTGGGATACCTTACACCAGAGGTTTCAAAATGGCAGCTCTTAACATTGCCAGCCTACCAAAATATATTGACGAACTTAGAAACTATATGACCTCTAGTCCAGTTGATATCTTAGCTATAAATGAAACGCGTTTAGACTCCTCGTTCCCAAACACTGCCATAAGTATACCCGGTTATTCTCTTGAAAGAATGGACCGTAATAGAAATGGCGGGGGAGTAGCGCTTTATATTAGGAACTCTATCAACTATGAAAGCATTCAAGCCTTGGATGAGAAACTAGAATTACTTTGTGTTAAAGTGATTAAGCCTAAGGCCAAACCCTTTATTGTTGGTACGTGGTATAGAACCCCTGGGTCACCAAACGAGATAATGCATGCTTTCGACTCTGCTCTTGAGAGACTAGATCAGTATGATTTGGAAATTAATATACTTGGGGATTTTAACTGTGATATCGCAGCTAGTCCTCTGGATCATCAAACTGTAAAGTTTCTCGACATCTGTAATCTATATCAATTTCAACAGCTAATCCACAGTCCCACGCGAATAACTGCTAGCACTGCTTCTACGATTGATTTGTTTATAACCAATAATCCAGGTAAATTTTCTCACGCTGGTGTCTCCCATATTGGCATTAGTGATCATTCACTTATTTACGCCATAAGCAAACTATGCATTCCAACTCGATCCTCAAATATTATTTTTAGCAGGCAATTAAAAAATTTTGAACCCACTCGTTTTAGGCGAGAGCTGAGCCTGGCTACATGGCACATTGTAACTTGCCTCAATAATCCAAATTCTACTTGGACTGTCTGGAGAGACCTGTTTCTCCATGCCTCAAACATTCATGCACCTTATCGACAAAAGAAAGTCAAAAGTACTCCTGTCCCATGGATTAGCTCTGACTTAAAGAAGTTGATGTTCGAAAGAGACAAGCTCAAAAAAGTTGCCTGCAGATTAAGAACAGAGGAAAGCTGGTCAAGGTTTAAATCAGTTAGAAATCAAGTGAATGAAGCGACAAAACTGGCAAAATCATCTTATTGTAATACATATTTCACAGCAAATCAAGGAAATATTAAGAATTCGTGGAATGGAATAAATCTTATCATGGCAAAACACAAGAGACAACTAGAATCAACGCTCTCAAAATTGGGAATGTTTCTTGTACTTCCACCGAGAAATAAATGATGTTTTAAATAATCATTTCTCAAATGTTGTGCCATCACTTGCCAACGAAATTCCTCCATCCAATATTGCCTTAAGCGACTATATTCACCCCGTATCACGTACCTTTACTTTGAATGCAACGACCAACAATACTGTTCTAAAACTAATTAACTCACTTCCGTTAAATAAGGCTAGTGGTCTTGATGGTATATCCTGTCGCATACTTAAAGAGGCAGCACCTATTGTCGTGCCCTCCTTAACCCATATAATCAATTTGTCTATCACTACTGGTATATTCCCAGATGAATGGAAACTGGCCGTAGTCTCAGAGTCTCGCCCATAGACAAAGAAGGGGCGAAAAGTGATCCTAACAACTACAGGCCAATCTCTGTTTTGCCTGTGATTAGCAAAATGAGAAAAAAATAGTTTTCGACCAGTTCTATGAGTATCTAAAAATGTACGACCTCTTAGCTGACACTCAGTCTAGATTTAGACCCGGACATTCCACTCAAACTGCCCTTCTGGAAGCTACTAACGAGTGGTACCAAAACATAGACAATGGTCTGATAAATGGTGTACTTTTTCTCGACCTCAAAAAAGCTTTCGATACTGTAGATCACCGGATCTTACTACAGAAACTTGAACTTTATGGAATTGATTTCCTTACTTTGAAGTGGTTTACGTCATACCTAACAAATCTTAAGCAGAAAACCTTTGTAAATGTAAATGTAAATGGCCATTTATCGGATTATTGCCCCATTACTTGCGTTGTCCCGCAGGGATCGATCCTGGGACCACTATTGTTTTTAGTCTATATAAACGACCTCCCTGCGTGCCCCCTATACTCTGTGCCAAGAATGTACGCTGACGATACAAGTCTTACTCTAAGTTCAAATAATCCAGCTGACTTACAATATAAATTAATTAGTGACTTAGCCGAAATTAAGACTTGGCTACAAGCTAATAAACTTAGTCTAAATGTCAAAAAAACCAAATATTCTATTATTGGTAGCCATAACAAATTGGCTAACTTAAACTATCAGTTTGATGTAAAAATCGATGAACGTTGTTTAGAAAGAGCTAAAACCTACAAGTATCTTGGTATTGATTTGGATGAGAACTTATCTTGGAACTCCCACATTGACAACATTGTCAAAAAAGTATCCGCCGGCCTCGGGGCTATCAGACGTGTTAGAAACTTGGTTCCCCGTGAGACTTTTATTATGATTTATAAAGCTCTCATCCAACCTTACTTTGATTACTGTAGCTCTGTATGGGGCAGCATAGGTGTGTGTCAATCTGAGAGACTCCAAAAACTACAAAATAGGGCTGCACGCTTAATCACTTTCTCTGACTTAAATATTAGACCGTCCACTTTACTCAGTGACCTCGGTTGGGATTCCCTGGAGCGAAGGCGTTCTAAGCAACTAGCAATCATTTTGTTTAAGATTCTCCATAATCTTGGTCCGACTCGTTTAAACAGTCTTTTAAAAACTACATCCAGTGTTCACTCATATAATCTAAGAAATTCAAAATACAACCTTTTCGTTCCTAGACCGATTACTGAAGCAGGCAAACGAAGTTTTCAATGTCGTGGCTCTGTTCTCTGGAACAGCTTGCCTTTGAGCGCTAAGATTCAGCCAACTATTAGTTCCTTTAAGTCATGCCTTTAATTAATATTGATAATTAGCCATAAGTAATAAAGAGTATTTATAGCCTTGTAATAGCTATAGCCTAAGTAATAGCCTTGTACAGACAATAAACTTAGTTCGATAATTTAATTGGTTAAGTAATTAATTAATTGTTTTTAAAACACGGTTCGATGGAAGAGCATGTAAATGAATTGATACCGTCTATAAATAAAGTTTTACTACTAGTAGTACTACCCTTACTACAAAATAAATGCACTTTGAAATCGTGTTCGATTTACTAAAGTGCCACTGCAAAACGAAGAAGAACTTGTTTCCAGCTGCGATCTGTTTATGAACGACCTGTAAGACAATCACATCATGGTTTAGTACTTACTTCACTTGTTTTTTGTTTCAGAAAACAACATCTAGAAGCCTGTGGATTGGATAGCTGTAAACACTCTCGAAGGAAAGAGTAAGTACGTAGATTAAACAACAACAACAATCTTTATTATTTACACCTTTTCTTACAATTAGCATCACATTTTTTAAAGGAATTTAGATCTGTAAAAAGGGGAAAAGAAAAGCTAAATTATTACAATTTAAAGGCGTCTAGGGGCTAAATAAACTTAAGTTTTCTAGTTAGCCTCTAGCTAAGGAAAGGTAATTAAACAAATTGTAGCAGCTACGACAACAACAACACAGAAACAACAACAGAGACACACATCTAAAAACTAAGACGAAAAATAAGCACATATATAGGCAGTCGTTGGCATGATTTTACTTACTGGATTGAGTTTTAAGAAGAAATTCTTTTAATTTGCCAGGAAAGGTAAAAGTGTTAAGATTTTTCAAGCTAGTTGGAAGATCTTGCCAAAGGTCAACTGCAGTTGAAGATACAGATTGTTTTCCAAGGTTGGTTCTTGTGCACGGCTTATAAAAATTTTTATTAGCGGCTTATATGGTATTATAACTATGAATATCAGTAGCATACTGAAAATAGTTTTCCAAGATGTTTGGTAGTGCTTTGCTATGCCAACGATGTGCAAATTTAAGTGCTTGCAATTTAAAGAGAGAAGTAACTGATAGGATATCTAATAGGTTGATAAGAGGAAAGGCACTTTCAGTCCATGAGTATGTGGCAAAAAATATTGTTCTTATTACTGTGTTTTGTTTTGTTTGTACTTTTTTAATTTGAGTTTTATACCCACTCCCCCACGCAAAGATAGCATAAGATATGTAGGGATTGACAAGACTATAATAAAGTTGTTTTAATTGGGCTAGAGACATATAATGCCTTAGTTTGCTAAACATCCCAGTATTTCGGGCAATTCTAGAGCAGACGTATGCTATGTGGTGCTTCCATGAGAGCTTTTCATCAAATAAGACGCCTAAGTATTTAACATGATCTCTTTTTTCTGTTACGTCACTATTTCCATCTTTATTTGGTAATTTAATATTTATGTTTCCTGATTTCTTGTTAGGGTATTTAACAATCATGTAATTAGTTTTCTTAATATTTACAGATAGCTTGTTTAGATCGCACCATTCTTAAAAGATGCACTATGAAGATTATACAGTTATTTTGAATGTTACGAACGACATTCTTAGTCCAGTTTGTTAGCGGTAAATGGAAGCTAGAAAGCTCACTCTGCGCAGTAGAGGAAAACCGGACCTTGAACCTTTGACTACTCTGTAAATTCTACCCTCTCTGCACGTGGGACTGTACTTTGACCAGTAAACCGACATTTACTGAAATTTCATAACATCTAAAAAGGGCAACCCTATGTAATACGTTACCTGTAGCGCAAAGTATGAACAATACGCTATATATATACACGCTAGCCCTTATTAAATTTACAATCTCCTTATAAAAGCCTTATTAAAAAGAATCGTTTGCAGTTTGTAGTCCATGAGCCAGATCCAAAATTTGAGGATTTGGCCCCAGCTCAACGGACATTCGGTATTACTCAGTTCCGCCGAAACACATGCTTGCAGCTGCTGAAAAACAGTAATGAACCTTCCTGTGTTGTAGCTTTGGGTTTAAGTAGTGCCATTAATTTGTCGTCACCCTGCAGATCAAGGGAAAGAACTGAGACACAAATAGCCAACACTTAGAAAAACGTCCCATATTATCAGAATAGACAGACCTACAGCTGCTTGCATTTCATTTATGACATATGGAGGAAGCTGCGAATACTCCCCGCAGGACTTTCATGGTCTATGCTATGTTCGAGTTTATCAGTGAATATCCACAGAATCCCCATCAACATATATCCGGGTAAAATTGCAAAATCGCTTTACAGCCCAGGCATAAATAATACTTGTAAAAAGTATAAAAGCAGAACTAGAGAAAATGAAATGAAAAAAAAAAAATATATATATATATACATAATATATATATATATATATATATATATATTATGTATATATATATAGAACTAGAGAAAATGAAATGAAAAAAAAATATATATATATATATTTTTTTTCATTTCATTTTCTCTAGTTCTGCTTTTATACTTTTTACAAGTATTATTTATGCCTGGGCTGTAAAGCGATTTTGCAATTTTACGCGGATATATGTTGATGGGGATTCTGTGGATATTCACTGATAAACTCGAACATCATTATAAGCAAAATACCGGCTGTAACATGGACTATATTCTTTTGCTTAGCGCTAAATAAGGGATTCGCCATTTATGTAGGCCCGAGTTAAGGCTAATTTTAGCCACTTATTCTGTAATCGACTCGATTCATCGCCATTCCTACTTTCTCAGTTTTGGTTCTTGCCGAGGACTCTATCAAATCGACTTACGGCTAGGCGGGTTGACTATAGGAAAGACTGGTCGAGTTTCGACTGGTCGAGTTTCGACTCAATTCCTTGACATTTACTACCGTCTGTCCCTGGTCGCAGTTCTTGCTCAATTAGACGGGTCGCGTCGGCCTGACTTTTGATGAATTCACATTCACCTTAGACGAATCGACTAAGAATCGGTGTAACGGACAACCTTCAATAAAACTTATGACAGTTGGCACCTTAAAAGTTGTCTTTGAATCAAGCATTTCATAAATACGCTTTGGGTTGTGATAAAGGCACTGGGCAATATTTTACTGTTCCGTACTTTCATCGCTCTTTTACCATGTATTCCTTACAGCCATTTCATATCCAGCAAGCCTGAGTTTAATAATTGTTTTAAAGTGTCAGTTAGCAAAATTACCCAAGTTACCCTGCGCTGATCGTCTTCGTACCGTTAAGATACTATAACCACTTATCTACTGGCATATTCAGGCTGACAAGCTTGGTTATTTACTCAGTTAATTTTTAACTAACATCCCGCACGTTGTTAGAACATACCTTGTGAAAGAATAGAGAAAGATACCGGTAGTAAATTTTAGTCTTGGTAGTGAAATGAAAAAGATGTTATTTTCATCATGTCACCAGCGAGAGAAAAAGAAACCAAATGTGAGTGCTCGGCAGCAATCGAGCCTTTGAAATAGGAAACATCATCATCATCATAAGAGTCGACTAAGAGTCTACACTTTCTGCAGCTTTTTTTAATTTACCTTCATCTATCTTTAGGCCAGACACAATGCCGAGTGGTAAGAAGAAGGAAAAAAATAGCAGAGTGGAAGAAGAGGAAGGAAACAGGACAGAAGAAAAGAAGGAAAACAGTAGCAGAGTGGAAGAGGATGAAAAAGGAAAAGTCGGAAAGAAAAAGACAAAAGGAAAGTCAGAAGAACCAGGAAACGAAGAGAGCAAAGTACCGAGTACTGACGATAATCCAGATAAGAAAGGGGTTGACAAAGAAAAGCTAGAGGAAGCCAAGAAATTAATGAACGAGGCAAAAGAAATGGCTAGTGAGCAGTCAGAGGAAGCAGAAGCGGCTACCAAGAAGAAAATGGAAGACATACTAAGGGTCCTCGAATTACCGTCGGACTGGAACAAGCAAGATATCGCGTCGCCAGACCAGATGCTTAAGGAACTAGATGGAGTAATTCAACAATACAGCAACGCTCTGAAAGATGCAGAATCATACAATAGTGACCTTGAAGTAGTAGCCAAGGCCAGTGGCGGCCGCGCTCTTTGCGGAGTCTATTACTCCAAATACAAACCACCTCTGACAGCTGGGAGGCCAATTCTCCTGATGCCTACAAACATCACCCTTTCAAACCCTACTGAAGCCACGAAGCTCGATTGCCTGAAATTTTCGGAAAGTCGATTAGCAGCAGAGCACGTACAGACCATGGAATCAACAAGCACCAGCTTTGGTTTCAGTTTTGGTGGATTTTATGAAGGCTTTGTTGGAGAACTTAAAGGGGCGTACAGCTCTCAACAAGAAAGCGACAAGACTCGATCGGTTAAAAGTCATTCTACCAGCGCCTCTGTAGTTCAGCGCATCTGGACCGCCAAAAGATGTTTCCGCGTAGAGCAAGAAGAAATGAAGCTGTCTCAAAGTGCATTAAGAATGGCTAACGCTATTAGACGTGAAGATGATGCCCACCATTTCATGGAAAATTTCGGGAGTCATATTCCTGCTGGTGTTCAGACCCTTGGAGGCGTCTTCTTCAGTGTTGCAGAGGTTGAAAGCGAGGCAACACAAAAGGTAACGACCTTAACTACCGCAGCTACAACAAAGCTTCAAGGCCAATTTTCATTTGGTTTTGTCGGCGAAGCAGTTTTAATGGGAGGCGGTGCGAAAGGACAGCATCAAACGGGCAGTGGTAAAAAAGAAGCAGAACAAGAAGAGGATACGAAGAACTCCTACAGTTTCTCTGTTCATTCCATGGGTCCTGCGGCCACAAACCCTGCAATATTTCTAAAGATGCTTTCGTACAACTCCACCTGGGCTTTAATTGACCGCGGCCCTCACAGAGCCTACATTCCAGTTTGGGAGATGCTGACAGACCTTGGCAGCGATTACGAAAATGCAGCCAAAGTCCTGTCAGAAACGTGGAAGAAAGGAGAGTCGGAGAAAGAAGAGCATTGGAGGAGAATTAACGAGAAACGCCAGAGAGAAGAAACCCTCAGGACGCAATTGATGAAGTTGAAGGAAGAATATGAGAAAAGGGCAAGTATTCTTTGCCATTTTATACGTTCATTGTTAAAATAGTGAA
Organism: Pachyseris speciosa; assembly: GCA_016490735.1. Lineage (NCBI taxonomy): Eukaryota > Metazoa > Cnidaria > Anthozoa > Scleractinia > Pachyseridae > Pachyseris > Pachyseris speciosa. The sequence goes on from JAEMWC010000885.1 coordinate 229,158, forward strand.
AATGATTATATATCAAGAATTAGCCAAATTTTACGTTTGGATATTGTGAAGACGCTTCCAGGGGAAATTTAATCTGGTGATTTAGCACGATTTCCGAGCTCCTAAACTCCGCAAAACTAAAGGCGATAGAGTACGCCATAACAAAATTGATATTGTTGACTCCGTATACACTGTACTGTTTGAGGTTATTGCAAATACGTTTACCATTGCTACATACTGTTGGCGTAGTTTTCTGTTAACTGAAGTTCTTTGCCTGGTCAACCATCTCTCAGAGTTATTCGTTTGCTTATTAATTTAGTGGAAAAACAAACATCCACATACGGTACTAAATCATGTAAATTTAACAGCTAATATGAAGATTCCATCAAAGTACTCACTGAGGATCTCTGCGGAAAAATTTCAGAGCTAATACCATGCATAAAGTTAGACTTCAGGGAACCTACATCTTCCTTTCGGAAATAAAGTGTATTTGTACATCAAGCTTGGCAGTAAATCCTACTTCCTAAAATTGCAAGCAAGATTGTTAAAGCCATTCGCTGTTTCCCTTATATTTAGGGGCCAGAGAAAGACTTCGGGTATTGGCCGAAAAACGGCAACATGTTCTATGCAGCGTACAAGCTAAAATGGAAAGACGCGTTTGAAAAAGCCACAGAGCTGGTTATGGCGGACCCGCAACTCAACATCTGTGAGATCTTTCAGCGTGATGAAAAGTTCTTCACCTTGAAATGTTGGAAGGCTTCAGACCAGAGCAAAATGGAGTTTGACAAAAGTCCTGGTTACCATATCCTTTTCTACAGTAGCATAGAATTCAAATGGAAGGAAGAAGTGCCAGTCAAAGCAGAGTGCAAAGATGAAGATTGAGGTTTTGAATCTAATGCTATATACTCAATTTTTAGAATAATCAACCCTCCTCCAAAAAAAAGTGAAATCTTTTTATGCCGGTAAAAGACACTTTTGGAGTTTTTGCAATACAGGTAACATCAAATTGTATTTAGAGTTCTTTTCCGGTTGATGAGTTACATTTACCATAATTTCGATGTTTTTTACTTATTAACCATGTCTGACCTTGAGTGTTACCATCTTTGGTATTTTAGAGTGATTTGAGTGTTTAAGTAACATTTATTAATACTATATGCATCGTAATGGAACGTGACCTGGACTCTTGAATTCTGCGCTGTTAATAGTTCTAATAAGAGGTGGACAATATAAAACTTCGCCTGTGAACGAACAGAAAGCCAAACAATCCTTGCTTCAAACCTATATTTTTGTAAGTTTCTCTTGCCAACTCCAGCTGACTTTCAGACGTGCAGTGGCAAGAATCAGTGAGAGAGAAAACTTTTGTTTTCACGGCTTAAATTGGCCTCAATCGCTTAACTCAGTCATGTGCGCTCTCTTAAGCCTGGTTTACACTAGCGACATAACGACGTAAAACTGAACGGACATTATCTGGACATAACGACATAAGGAAAAGGTCAGTTTTTTTTCCGGCTTTATCTCGTTATGTTCATGCTGTTATGTTGCTATTATGTCATGATGTCTGCGTGTTCACACTGGAAACAGACCGTCCTTTTTACGTCGAGATAACGTCCATTTTATGATATTATGATGATGTCGTTATGTCGCTAGTGTGAACCAGGCTTTACCAACATTCTAATCGTTGAAGATGCATTTTTCCAGTGTCAGAGACTTAAGCAAGGTCAGAAAAATTTTGCGTTGTGCTAACTGGAGTAAAACCCAGACCTTCCGATTAATATTTCGGATAATCCATTATTATATGAACACCAGTGAAATACCAGGTGACCTTTCGCACGAAAACATGATATCTCAGTCACATGTGAGAAGATCACCGTTGCTATGGTTACATAATAAATCGCGCCTTTCGTAGCGAAAATGAAATGGTTTGGTATTTCATTGGTGTTTATATGATAATTAAAACATAACATGCTCACTTGGAGATACGAAATTTCTCTTCTCGTTTTGAAAAATATCACACTCGAAGAGAAATTCATGATCATTCATCGTATCTCCGCGCGGCCATCAGTGTAATATCCTCCATTTATTGAGCTAGAGAACTAGAGCGTTTACCATTTGAACGAAAAACCGGTCAGAATGGAACGCTCGCAATGATACAGGCTTTTCCTTTTAAAGCGGTTTGGCTAGTCCGAAAGCCCTTACCATCGAAAAGCGGGCGAAAACGGACCGGGACAAGCATCGTTTGACAAATGGTACAGAAATTTTCCGGTCCTGATTTAGGTTGGAATGGAACAAGAGGATCTTTTCCGAAAACTTACCGGTGGAATGAGCTGTACCATTTGAATTTCCAACCAGAATTTTCGGTTTTTGTTGACAAGTGGTAAACGACCCTAGAGTTGAGTCTAAGTATACCAGCTGGAAACTATACAGTTAGAGTTGCCAGCAGGAACTGTGAAACTATTTGGGTTACATATTACAATGGACAATGAACACTTTAGTTAGCTTATGAAGTTTATTAATTTTGTCTAAGTACTACTCACTACCTTTCATTCTTTTCAAGCTGTTTACGAAACTAGATCACGTTCAAGAAACTTTCGCGTCAGTAGTCTAGCAATAACGGTGGTTGGCAAAGAAATATATAGCTATCCTCCACATTTTTGTGTTTAATCTTTCCACTAGCCGCATAATGGTTATTACAGTCATAATCACAACCATAAACATCAACATAAGGCTCTCGAGATCTGGTTGGAACACGTAACTCAAAGAGTTGTGTATGCCTAATCGTAGACATTGACCATGTTCATTACCATAAGAAAATGATCGCTGATTTTCAGTTATGATTATAATAATGGCTTGGTAGATCATTAGAACCTAAGCGGCTCTACCGATAATGATTATCATCATTGTGTATCGCTGGTGGGAACTAAGAAAAACCAACAAAATTGAGTATTTTTAGTTTGAAATACCAACTAGAATTGTGGTTTAGTGCGATTACAGAAGCCACCTTTGTTAAGTCGGATCTTTTCGCAAGTTGTTGTTTTATAGTTACGATACATGTGCTTATACTGATTAGTGCACGTTGTTGCGTGATCAGAGTCAATTGTTAACAGCAATCGCAGAGGTGCACAAATGAAGAATAAAGTCCAGGGAAGAAACCTACACCCATCTAACTTTGATAAGTCAAAATTCTGTTTCACAATATATATTAACTTGAAACTACAGGTCGAAATTCGTAGCCGAGCTCTTCCCTTCTGTCTGGTGGTGACTCTCACTATGTCTGATCCTTTCCTTGAAAATTAACTCAATTACAAGTCATCGGTTTTCTGCAAACAGTTTAAGGATTGACTTCACTTGTATTCTTAATAACAACCCTATATTTGTCTTTGAATGGGCTTCTAGTCTGGCTCGACTGGTTGGTTGGAGCTCTCCCTTATCCCTTCTCCATAACTCATACCATTTGGTGCTTTCCACCCTCCTGACCCTCCTGATATTGGGATCTATTTACCATCCGCTTGTCAAATAGACAGTAGACAGTGAACGAGAAACATTGGAGTATAGGTTACTTGTAAGCTAGGCATTTCCATCAATCTGCGTTTGGTCTTTCAGCTTGGGTACTTATCGCCAAGGCTTTCATTAATCTCGCATAATTAAAATGACTGACGTTTGGGCCATGTCCAGGAAATTTAATTCATTTCCATTTGGAAAATCAAAGTTGCCTAAAATTCATCCCAAATGAAAAAGTTTCATTTGAAAGATCTCCGACGCGTGAAATGTACAGTGGCCAAAGGACTTGTATCTTGAGCACTGAAAAGTACTCGAGCTCCTTAACGACGCCATGACTCGACCCATTCCCCTCAGCTTTCCCTTTTCTTTGCTCAAACGTAATCTAACCCACCTCAGGAGATATCAGGACAATGAATAATTGAATAAACGACCTTTACAGACCAACCTCGGTCATTTTTGGGTGAGGAAACAAGCGAACAACTATTGATTTACAAATTAAAGTTGTAAAGTATTGATAACCAAATTGATGATTCTAACCTTTATATACACAGTACACTCAACAACAGTCTGATAGTTACCGGGGTGCCTGGATGACAGTGGCGTAATCATAAATACGTATTCAGCAAACCTAACAGCGGAACTCTACTGACGATATTTTTTCTTATACTGGCATGGAGCAACTTCGCAGGGGTTTAGTTCAAGGTATTTGTGTCCAAAAAAGTCAACAGCATCAGGAAACGAAGAGGTTTAGGATCCAGATGAACAACTGGATAAAAAAAGTTTAGGAACAAACAAACAAACATTCTCGTGTGTAAACTACTTTTAGCGTAAAGGAATTTACTGCGGATCCAAAACAACAAAACATTGCAAGAACACAAAGTACGATACATATGTTTCTACGACGATTCTTGGAGAAGGTGGAGAAATAAGAGAAGTACGTAACAAACATACCTCGTGGTAAGCTAGATAAAAAAGGAGTACGAAATTGATATTTTAGGTCAGTTAAACAATCACTCAGAACGCAGAGCTGCATAATAGCGCCATTTCACACAAAATCGTTCCTTGGCTTCAAAACCCTTAAGTATCTTGATAGTTTTACTGTTTCGTCCCATGTTCTTCAATTAAAGATTCTCAGCGACAAAACATCATCCAGTTACACAACAACGAAGAGAGTGTTTGCCAAGCCACCCGGGTTTTTTGTAGTTTACATGGAGGGGTGGACGCACGGACGAAGGTACCTAGGTAAGAAGTACGTACGGTCGGTCGTACGGTGACGTCTAGGCAAAACCAAAATTTCCCCTACCGATAACTTACAACATTTTCGTTCGTGTGGTGCTCCGCGAACGCGCGTCAGTTCGGCTTGTAGGCTACGAGTAGCCGCTTAGTTCTTCGAACGTGAGGCAAATCTAGACGCGAGGAAACTCCCCCTCGCGAAGAGATTTCGCGCGGCCATTTCTTTCACGTTGGTTTTTGTTGGGCCCCACGCTCGGCGAAGAGGGACTTTTCGTAGTCTATCGCCGCGCGGAACTCCGCTATGATCTCAAAAATTCTTTTGTTATTTGTTTCATTTTACTACTTACCGCAGTTTCAAGCAGTTCCTTAAATATGCATTCAACTTCTTTCTTTTGTCAGCATTGTAATGAAGCTTAATGACTATGGAGATAGACGCTGTTTGAAGCATTTCAAAAGTAACCCTTTGATTCTGTCAAAAAATGTTTCGCTCAAAAGTGCCATTTGAAGCGTTTTGCACTCAAATTCTAGTCAAAATACTCACTATGTCGTTTGAGGCTTCTTGTACAGGAGGTCGATATCTTGGCTCCTGAAAACCAGAATACAAATTTTGGGAGTTCTAGATAAGTTAAACTTCCCACGGGCTCGTCTTTTCATTTATTCCTTTATTCCTTGGTTTCTTTTCGCTTGGTGGCTCTGTGGAGCTGTTAGTCTTTTCTGTTTCTGCTGGGAAGAAGGATTTTTGCGATAAAAACCAAAACTGATGACATCACACGTATTGCTTACCCAAAAGCTCCAAAGCCACAAGTCTTATCAAAATCTAAATTCCCCCCCCCCCCCCCCCCCAACCAACTGAACTCCCCCTTCCCCACTTCCCCTTCTGTGATTAAGAAATCTCCGGGACCGTAAAATATCTATCCAGCCGACAAGAGGTAGCACATAATATGTAGAAGTAATTCCTTTCCGAGATCTGGAAAACGCAGAGGAGGCGCGTCACTAGAGAAGTGCGGAGTGATAAACAGCACGAGTTAGGGAAGATCTGGATGAGTTTTAGGTGGGACAGGCGATAAATGTACCAGCCCATGTTTGTAACACAAGATCTCATGCTTTCTTCATGAATCATCTACGCGAACAATTTCTTCCCTAGAACACTTAAAGATTGATACGCTTTGCCAGTAGAACAAAGACAGATGTTTAGGGGAGCAGGGATGTTGCAGTGGTGAGACCACTCGCCTCCCACCAATGTGGCCCGGGTTCGATTCCCGGACTCGGCGTCATATGTGGGCTGAGTTTGTTGTTGGTTCTCTACTCTGCTCCGGGTACTCCGGTTTTCCCCTCTCCTCAAAAACTAGGATTTCCAAATTCCAATTCGATCCGGAATTTCGAGGGCCACAGGTTTGTCAGTCATAGACTGTCAAGTGTCACCCTCGTTAAACAAAGTTGATTGACTTGATTAGACAGATAGAGACGTTGGAGCTTTTAAACCAATTACTAGAGCTCATATTTTTTTCTTAACCCATTGACTACCGCAGGTTTTTACATTTTCGGAGTGATTTTCCACATATAAACGATGAATAGCAATTCGTGACTCTTTATTTGAACTACCAGGGGTAGGTACGTCATGTATGGGGACACATTGTGTACCGATAGTCGCCCATCACTCTCTATCTTAATACTGAGCAACTGTCCCTAGCAATGATCAACCGTCACTAGCAATGATCGACTGTCCCTATCAATGATCGACTGCCCCTAATAGTGATCAACTGTCCCTCACACTGATCGACTTTCCCTAGCAAAGATCAATTGTCCCTAGCAATGATCTACTGTCCCTAGCAATGATCAACTGTCCCTACTAGTGATTGACTGTCCCTACTAGTGATTGACTGTCCCTAGCAATGATCGACTGTCCCTAGCAATGATCAACTGTCCCCAATAGTGATCAACTGTCCCTCACACTGATCGACTGTCCCTACCAATGATCAATTGTCCCTAGCAATGATCGACTGTCCCTACTAGTAATTGACTGTCCTTAGCTCTGATCATCTGTCCCTAGTAATGATCGACTGTCCCTATCAATGATCGACTGTCCCTACTAGTGATTGACTGTCCCTACCGCGGATCATCTTTCCCTAGCAATGATCAACTGTCCCCAATAGTGATCAAGTGTCCCTCACACTGATCAACTGTCCCTACCAATGATCAATTGTCCCTAGCAATGATCGACTGTCCCTACTAGTGATTGACTGTCTCTAGCACTGATCATCTGTCCCTAGCAATGATATACTGTCCCTAGCAATGATCGACTGTCCCTACTGGTGATTGACTGTCCCTAGCAATGATCGACTGTCCCTAGCAATGATCAACTGTCCCCAATAGTGATCAACTGTCCCTCACACTGATCGACTGTCCTTACCAATGATCAATTGTCCCTAGCAATGATCGACTGTCCCTACTAGTGATTGACTGTCCCTAGCACTGATCATCTGTCCCTAGCAATGATATACTGTCCCTGGCAATGATCGACTGTCCCTACTGGTGATTGACTGTCCCTAGCAATGATCGACTGTGCCTACTAGTGATTGACTGTCCCTAGCACTGATCATCTGTCCCTAGCAATGATTGACTGTCCCTACTAGCGATTGACTGTCCCTAGCACTGATCATCTGTCTCTAGCAATGATCGACTGTCCCTACTAGTGATGGACTGTCCCTAGCACTGATCATCTGTCCCTAGCACAGATCATCTGTCCCTAGCACTGATCATCTGTCCCTAGCACAGATCATCTGTCCCTAGCACTGATCATCTGTCCCTAGCAATGATCGACTGTCCCTACTAGTGATTGACTGTCCCTAGCACTGATCATCTGTCCCTAGCACTGATCATCTGTCCCTACTAGTGATTGACTGTCCCTAGCACTGATCATCTGTCCCTAGCACTGATCATCTGTCCCTAGCAATGATCGACTGTCCCTACTAGTGATTGACTGTCCCTAGCAATGATCGACTGTCCCTACAAGTGATTGACTGTCCCTAGCACAGATCATCTGTCCCTAGCACTGATCATCTGTCCCTAGCAATGATCGACTGTCCCTACTAGTGATTGACTGTCCCTAGCAATGATCGACTGTCCCTACAAGTGATTGACTGTCCCTAGCACAGATCATCTGTCCCTAGCACTGATCATCTGTCCCTAGCAATGATCGACTGTCCCTACTAGTGATTGACTGTCCCTAGCAATGATCGACTGTCCCTACAAGGGATTGACTGTCCCTAGCAATGATCGACTGTCCCTACAAGTGATTGACTGTCCCTAGCACAGATCATCTGTCCCTAGCACTAATCATCTGTCCCTAGCAATGATCGACTGTCCCTACTAGTGATTGACTGTCCCTAGCAATGATCGACTGTCCCTACAAGTGATTGACTGTCCCTAGCACAGATCATCTGTCCCTAGCACTGATCATCTGTCCCTAGCAATGATCGACTGTCCCTACTAGTGATTGACTGTCCCTAGCAATGATCGACTGTCCCTACAAGTGATTGACTGTCCCTAGTACAGATCATCTGTCCCTAGCACTGATCATCTGTCGCTAGCAATGATCGACTGTCCCTACTAGTGATTGACTGTCCCTAGCAATGATCGACTGTCCCTACAAGTGATTGACTGTCCCTAGCACTGATCATCTGTCCCTAGCAATGATCGACTGTCCCTACTAGTGATTGACTGTCCCTAGCACTGATCATCTGTCCCTAGCACTGATCATCTGTCCCTAGCAATGATCGACTGTCCCTACTAGTGATTGACTGTCCCTAGCAATGATCGACTGTCCCTACAAGTGATTGACTGTCCCTAGCACAGATCATCTGTCCCTAGCACTGATCATCTGTCCCTAGCAATGATCGACTGTTCCTACTAGTGATTGATTGTCCCTAGCACTGATCATCTGTCCCTAGCACTGATCTTCTGTCCCTAGCAATGATCGACCGTCCCTACTAGTGATTGATTGTCCCTAGCTATGATCAACTGTCCCTACTAGTGATTGACTGTCCCTAGCACTGCATGGTCATCTGTCCCTAGCACTGATTATCTGTCCCTAAAGCACAAATCAACTGTCCCTAACGCTGATAATCTGTTTCTCAGCACTGTTGTTTTGTCCCCAGTATTGATCATTTGTCCCTATTACTGCTCATTTGTCCCTAACACTGATAAACACTGATCAACTGTCCCTAGCATAATTGATCAGCTACCCCTAGCACTGATCAATTGTCCCTTATTAAGCATTGATCATCTCTCCCTAGCATTGATCATCTGTCCCTAGCACTGATCATCTGTCCCTAGCACTGATCATCTGTCCCTAGCACTGATCATCTGTCCCTAGCACTGATCATCTGTCCCTAGCACTGATCATCTGTCCCTAGCACTGATCATCTGTCCCTAACAGTGATCAACTGTCCTTAGTACTGATCATCTGTCCCTAGCACTGATCATCTGTCCCTAGCACTGATCATCTGTCCCTAGCACTGATCATCTGTCCCTAGCACTGATCATCTGTCCCTAGCACTGATCATCTGTCCCTAACAGTGATCATCTGTCCCTAGCACTGATCATCTGTCCCTAGCACTGATCATCTGTCCCTAGCACTGATCATCTGTCCCTAACAGTGATCAACTGTCCTTAGTACTGATCATCTGTCCCTAGCACTGATCATCTGTCCCTAGCACTGATCATCTGTCCCTAGCACTGATCATCTGTCCCTAACAGTGATCATCTGTCCCTAGCACTGATCATCTGTCCCTAACAGTGATCAACTGTCCTTAGTACTGATCATCTGTCCCTAGCACTGATCATCTGTCCCTAGCACTGATCATCTGTCCCTAGCACTGATCATCTGTCCCTAGCACTGATCATCTGTCCCTAACAGTGATCAACTGTCCTTAGTACTGATCATCTGTCCCTGGCTCTAGTTATCTGTCCTTAGCACTGATCATCTTTCCCGAGCATTGATTGTCTTTCCCTAGCATTAATCAACTGTCCCTACTCTGTTAATTTATTTAGTTTTTGCAGTAGTAAAATCAATAATGATTTGACGGTTGTCATGGAAACAGTATTTTTCATGCTTTATATTTTGAGCCATTCAATAAAATTGGGTACGAGCGAGTTAGTGGAATCTAGGGGACCTGGTAAGCAGTAGAGACACTAAAGTGGAACTACACAACGTCGAAACTGTCATATTACACGATGTCAACAGTTTGTGTGAAGAAATTCTGAAAAAAATTGTCTCCAGGGGAGGAATTTCGAGGCGAGTAACGAAGAGAATGAATTTCAACTGGCATCAAGTGTAGGAAGATACAAAATGAGCAGAACTATTGTACCGGGTGAAGTGGAATCGGTCGAAAATCACGAAGAGATGCCTTGAACAGCGAAGTGCACGTGGAATGGAAAGCAAGAATCGAGTGAGAATGGCTCACTTAACATAGACATATCCAGGGTCGTATTATGTAGATGTAACTCTTAGAGACGTTTAAGTACACAAGAACACAATTTCTCTCAAGGGATTTAAGGTATTACTCTGAAATGTGCAATGAACTAGAATTAACAGGATCTGTTGAATAGTTCATGTTTTATTAAGGTTTAAATCAAGGTACCTCAGGCCTTTTCATTTTGATTTCTTTGTACAATGGATAATATATTTTAGCAAATTAGGAGAGCTTTCAAACAGTATACGTGGAAAATAACAATCGGACCATAATGAATTTTGATCCTATCCCTCTGATGCCTCACCTATTTGTAGACCTAGTTCCAGTTCATGCAAATTTATTGTGAAATGTAATTTGATTGTACTTTTACACAATCTCGTTTTTCATGTTTATGAATGGTAATTAAAAGAAAGCTCTTTCTAATTACCGTTGCATTTTTGTAAAAGAAACTCTTTTTCACTTGAATGGAAAAATCATCTTACTACATTATTTAATTTTTAAAATTCTTTTTAAGGACGCTCGCGTCAAATTTTTTTCACGGTCAGATTTTTATTAACTTTAACTGCAGCTACAAAAGACTACAGTATATATGAAAGCTTTGGTATCTTTTTTGAATTGGCTTACCTTGGTTCAAGTTAAAAAAAAATGAAAAGAAATTAGCGGAGCCAAGGTTTTTGTGTTGGTTTTAACTCAGACCCTAAGTAAATATTGGCAACTGGTGTCATTCCTTCCAGCTAGAAACAAACTTTTGATCATGAAGGGATAGTTACTTGCTCTGCACTGCCCCCAAATGCCTAAATTTGAGCCTATGTGAGCTGTTCAATGAAAAACTTCTCACCGTCACATTTTTATTCAGTTTTGTGAAAGTGGAGAGAGATTTGATAAAGGAAATGATCTGCGTAAAGCAAAACTATGGCCACCAGACATCTATGAGATTTAAATCATGGCGAGCGTAACTTAATGGCTACCATTCCAATATCTTATAGTTTTTCCTTCCCACTGGGGAAAATGAAAACTGGGCTCTGGGGATGAAATTCATAGGAGTTATTTAAAACATAATTAAATCATGGCACATCAAAAATACATTGCTCCAGGTGCTGTAATATATCACTTTTCCAAGTTTCTTAATTATCCATACTCAATAGTATGTGAATTAAATAATTACCCTTACAATGTAAGAAACTTAGAAGTAAATAATATTAATATTAACTTAGGAAAAAAACATCAGAAATGATAATAAGCCAGAAAGGAACAATGATGGTCAAGGATTGCAAACAATGAATTAAAAAAAAAAGAAGGCTCAATTTTTCATAATGCACAAGCCAAGACATAGCTCCTTTAAAGGATGTTTGACACTCTTCTGTGCATGTATAGTGATTTGATTTCCACACCAACATAACACTCTTCAAAATTACTTTCACTTTTCCATCTATTTTGCATGGCTTGTAAAAGTTATGTCAATCGTAATGAAATATGATAGCAAATGGATGTACAAAAGGCCCCAGACAAAAGCCAAAACAATAATGTTAAAGAAACAAAAACCAGACAACGGTTTTTGAACACTCGGTTCACTGTGGTTCATGGCAGCATGCAGTGTCAATCAAGGCTGCACAGGCACATTATCACGACACAGTACTTCAATTACGTAATTTATTGTTTATATATTTGTCATGGCATTGTAGTAAAAATGAGTACTATCAGTGTTAATAATCCATCAAATATTTTTGCCCGCTCTTGATTGGTTTAAATGTGATATCCTAGTGATTTTCCCCAATTCATGTGTTGTGAAAAATATTTCAAGGATAATAAACACAACAGCCTCCATCTCACTTTAAATATATACTCAGTAATTTGTCCTTGGACATATCAGTTCCTCAAAGCTTACAGTTTCCCTCAAGCTGCGTTCTCTGAAAAACTGTTCACTTCTTGAAACAGATAATGTCCCCGGACAAATATCCGAGCATATTTTCTTGTGAAATGGAGGCTATTGTTTACTATATAACAATCAACTTAAAGCTCAAAATCCAATTTCAAAAAAATTACATGGGACAAATACCAACTGTTCTAATTCTGAGTTTAACTATCATTCTTGTTAAAATTCTAGTTAATTTCAAGTCCTATAATATTTTCAATTCTACAGTCCATTGATGGTTTGTCGCAGGTCAAATGCATATTACTCTGACTCACACATTAACTAGGGAACCCTTATGATCATAACCACTACTGTGTTGTGTGTAATTTCCATGTATTTAATATATACTGCTAAAAATAAACACTCAATTCAAGCGAGATTTGAAGTGAACTTCCTTGCACTGAGTCAATCCATGTTACTTTTATGCTTAGTTTTAATTATTTTCACAGTAAATCATTTATTTCATTCTAATCCAGATAACTCAAACTAATGCAGATACTCTCTGCACACAAAAACATTCGAATTTTCGTAGGTAAAAAAGTAGCATCTGTATTCAATCAATATTCTTTATTCTTTTGTCTCCGGCTTCTTTTGCCACTGGGTTGGAAATTGGCAAACTCCTTTACGGAAAGGTGTAAAAACAAAGCGGTTGATGTCCTAGCTTTCCTTTGGTACGTTGGTGTGAAAACTGGGGGTCTTATTGGGGCTGAAAAGCAAATGAATTTCTTGGGACTGGACTTGACTGCGCAGCACAGGGACAATTTAGTACGAAATCTCTCCGGCCTTAACCTTGAAGTTGCCAGGATCGAAAGAGATGGGAACTGTTTTTTTTAGAGCGATTGCCTCACAGCTTTGTAAACATCTAACACTCTACGGTGAACAAATTGAGGAGCACTGCACTTCATTAGGATTAGGACAGAGTGAAACCCATGACACCAATCAACTCAGGGAGCTGTTTGTTAACGAGGTCACCGAAAACATAGAAGACTACAGAGACTGGATGACTTTTGGCGATAATGAGTTAGAAGAAGTTCGCAGATTTAAACAGGACGGCTTTTTTGCTCATGAAGTAGGCGATCTCTGTGCGAAAGCTATGGCCAAACTCCTGAAAATCCCAATCGTTGTTGTCACAGCTCTGCCGACTACACCTACAGTGCCATTTACCGCAAGAGTTCCTCACCACCACACCCATCTATGTAGCATACGACCACTCTGGACCTGGACACTATGATGGCACGAAAGGTATGTAATAGAACTGAGTATGTCATTGCGAAAAATGGGTTGCAATATTTAAAACCACGAGGAGCAACCGGGTGGTTTTAGACGGGCATTACTAAACCACGAAACAGCGAAACAGCGAAACAGCGAAACGAAACACCGAAACAGCTATTTTTTCCTACTTTTTTCTCAAACACCGAAACAGCTATTTTTTACCACTTTGATGGAAAATAAAATAGACAGGCCAAACACGACTCCCATTGGTCCTTTGGTGTTATCGTTGACCTTCAAAGTTTGGCTCTTACGGGTATGTCTTACTCTAACATTCGAGGATCTCTTTTTCTCCCAGCCAGCAGTGTGAACTCCATTCAGCCAGACTGCATGGTTCGTTTTCATTAACCCCTTTCCGTTAAACGTTAGCCTGTATAGCAGACGTTTTGGCTTTTTGGTGTACGAAGATTCGTTGAAAGACCGCCATTTTGGAAGCCATCCAAGCAGAGAACTGGGGACGGTCAGTGTAAGATATGGATTGCGGACTGCAGACCCGGACTGCGGACCCGGACTGCGGACTGGGTATAAAACGCCCACTGAAGGCTGCGGACTAGGAACAAAAAGCGGACCGAGTAGGATTGTACTGGCCAAGATGCAGGTTAAAAAAAGCCTTGAGTCTGCTTTATTCCGTGTCAAGATTTGTCACGTACTTGATCATTGCTAAGGGCAGATGATTATTGCTAGGGACAATTGATCACTGCTAGGGACAGTCGATCATTGCTAGGGACAGTCGATCACTACTAGGGACCGTTGATCCTTGCTAGGGTCAGATGATCAGTGCTAGGGACAGATGATTAGTTGCTAGGGACAGGCAATCACTAATAGGAACAGATGATCAGTGCTATGGAAAGATGATCACTACTAGGGACAACTGATCATTGCTAGGGACAGTCGATTATTGCCAGGGACAATTGATCATTGCTGGGGACAGTCGATCACTACTAGGGACAATAGATCATTGCTACGGACAGTCGATCATTGCCAGGGACATTCGATCACTCCTAGGGACAATTGATCATTGCTAGGTACAGTCGATCACTACTAGGGACAGTTGATCATTGTTAGGGACAGTACATCATTGCTAAGGACAATTGTGCATTGCTAGGGACAGTCGATCACTACTAGGGACAAAAGATCATTACTAGGGACACTAGATCAGTGCTAGGGATAGTCAATCACTACTAGGAACAGTCGATCACTACTAGGGACAGTCGATCATTGCTAGGGACAGTACATCATTGCTAGAGACAGTCAATCACAAGTAGGGACAGTTGATCATTGCTAGGGACAGACAATCACTAGTAGGGACAGTCGATCATTGCTAGGGACAGTCGATCATTACTAGGGACAGTCAATCACTAGCGGGGACAGTCGATCATTGCTAGGGACAGATGATCACTGCTAGGGACAGTCAATCACTAGTAGGGACAGTCGATCATTGCTAAGGACAGATGATCAGTGCTAGGGACAGTCGATCACTAGTAGGGATAGTCGATCATTGCTAGGGACAGATGATCAGTGCTAGGGACAGTCAATCACTTCAGTGAGGACAGTCGATCATTGCTAGGGACAGTCGATCATTGCTAGTGACTGATGATCAGTGCTAGGGACAGTCAGTCACTAGTAGGGACAGTCGATCATTGCTAGGGACAGATGATCAGTGCTAGGGACAGTCAATCACTAGTAGGGACAGTAGATCACTGCTAGGGACAGTAGATCATTGCTAGGGACAGTAGATCAGTGTTAGGGACAGTCAATCACTAGTAGGGACAGTCGATCATTGCTAGGGACAGTCGATCATTACTAGGGACAGTAGATCATTGCTAGGGACAGTAGATCAGTGCTAGGGACAGTCAATCACTAGTAGGGACATTCGATCATTGCTAGGGACAGTCGATCATTACTAGGGACAGTTGATCATTACTAGGGACAGTTGATCAGTGCTAGGGACAGTCAATCACTAGTAGGGACAGTTGATCATTGCTAGGGACAGTAGATCATTGCTAGGGACAGTAGATCAGTGCTAGGGACAGTCAATCACTAGTAGGGACAGTCGATCATTGCTAGGGACAGTCGATCATTACTAGGGACAGTAGATCATTGCTAGGGACAGTAGATCAGTGCTAGGGACAGTCAATCACTAGTAGGGACATTCGATCATTGCTAGGGACAGTCGATCATTACTAGGGACAGTTGATCATTACTAGGGACAGATGATCAGTGCTAGGGACAGTCAATCACTAGTAGGGACAGTTGATCATTGCTAGGGACAGTCGATCAATGTAAGGGACAGTTGATCACTATTAGGGACAGTCGATCATTGCTAGGGACAGTCGATCATTGCTAGGGACAGTCAATCACTAGTAGGGACAGTCGATCATTGCTAGGGACAGTCGATCATTACTAGGGACAGATGATCAGTGGTAGGGACAGTCAATCACTAGTAGGGACAGTTGATCATTGCTAGGGACAGTAGATCATTGCTAGGGACAATTGATCATTGCTAGGGACAGTCGATCAGTGTAAGGGACAGTTGATCACTATTAGGGACAGTCGATCATTGCTAGGGACAGTTGATCATTGCTAGGGACAGTCAATCACTAGCAGGGACAGTCGATCATTGCTAGGGACAGTAGATCATTGCCAGGGACAGTAGATCAGTGCTAGGGACAGTCAATCACTAGTAGAGACAGTCGATCATTGCTAGGGACAGTCGATCATTACTAGGGACAGATGATCAGTGCTAGGGACAGTCAATCACTAGTAGGAACAGTTGATCATTGCTAGGGACAGTAGATCATTGCTAGGGACAGTAGATCAGTGCTAGGGACAGTCGATCAATGTAAGGGACAGTTGATCACTATTAGGGACAGTTGATCATTGCTAGGGACAGTCAATCACTAGCAGGGACAGTCGATCATTGCTAGGGACAGTAGATCATTGCCAGGGACAGTAGATCAGTGCTAGGGACAGTCAATCACTAGTAGAGACAGTCGATCATTGCTAGGGACAGTCGATCATTACTAGGGACAGATGATCAGTGCTAGGGACAGTCAATCACTAGTAGGAACAGTTGATCATTGCTAGGGACAGTAGATCATTGCTAGGGACAATTGATCATTGCTAGGGACAGTCGATCAGTGTGAGGGACAGTTGATCACTATTAGGGACAGTCGATCATTGCTAGGGACAGTCGATCATTGCTAGGGACAGTCGATCATTAGCAGGGACAGTCGATCATTGCTAGGGACAGTAGATCATTGCCAGGGACAGTAGATCAGTGCTAGGGAAAGTCAATCACTAGTAGGGACAGTTGATCATTGCTAGGGACAGTAGATGTTTGCGACTATCGGTACATAATGTGTCCCCATACATGACGTACTTACCCTACCAGGGAAAAGTGGTGCTGTCCTAAGCCACTGGAGGCTCAAGGTTTCTGAAAACGTCATTTTGACGTAGCTATTTTTTATCCGTGAAGCGACAACAATGGCCCAAGTTCGGTTTGCTTGCGATTTCTGCTAAATTTACAGCCATTTTTCATCTTTAGCGGCTGCCTGATGAGCATCATTAAGCGTGACGGTAGCTAAGAGTCCACTTTCTCAAAGAATCGAGCAAGGTGATGTACTTTGTTGTTGAATTTGGCTTGTTACTCGACGAACTGGGAATTTGGCCGGTCGAACACTTAGTACCTTTGGGACTCGACTATTGATGAATTTCTCGACCTACCGCCACATATTTTGGAATTTCTGTGTATTGAAGATGACCACGAGCAGGAAATTTTGGCGGTAGGTCGGAGTGGCTATGTGAAAGAATTGGGGGAAGGAACGGGCGCTGTCAAAAATTCTCGTTAGTTCCCAGCATGCAATGCGCTCAAGATGTTGAAAATGTCGGGAAGGCCCGAATGCACTGGAACAAAAGGCTGTATCTACGCTCGGGAGAAGAATATGAACAAAAAAAGTCATTTCTAAGCAAGAACAAGGACTGAATTTCGTTATGATGGTTGAATTTTGGTTTTTCGACGATGATTTCCCTAAAAAACATGAAGGCAAAAAGGGGCATTTTTGTTGTTTCTCTTTGACGTTAAAAACGGCCAGTTTCGTTCTTGTCTAAACTCAAAAGGCCATATTTGGTAAAAATTGCTACGTTTCTTGCATTTATTGGATATCCAAATTTAAAGGGCATTCCATTTCGTGCTCACAACTAATAGTTAAGGCAATATTCGTGCGATTGAGAAAGTTGCAATGTTTTGAAGCACGGGAGTTTTTTACGGCCGGTTTTGGCCGGCACGGGTGCCAATGGGTTAATTAACTGATTATTTATTTATTTTTACTTGGGGTGATGGGTAACCTTTGCCAAGTAATCAGATATAAATGTCTTGTTAATGAATAGTTAATTTCCCTACCTCAAACAACTGACCATCTTTCAGTGGGGGTATCTTTGGTATAGGGATTCTAGGGTGGTAGGAAACACCGACGTTCGCGCAAATTTTCTGAAACACGTTGATGGGGAAACTTGATTTAGTAAACACATTATGAAAGGAAACAAAGGCAGAACTCAAACAACACAAACTGCTGAAACTGAGTTAAAACGCCCGATAAGCAAAATAAACGACACCAATAACTGCGTGGCCTCATCAACATTATATTTAATGATATATTTTCTAGCTACTTTCAGGTTCATAAATAAGGCTCTAAAAAGAGGAAAAATGGATGGATATCACAGTAAAACTAAATGTACATGTATAGATGCTATTAAAAATAATTTTGTAAAATAAATGTAAAATTACTGAGATAGTAATATAGGTAAATTATAACGGAGCTCCCGCGCGCCTTCCCATGGGTTAGAAAATATGCTGATCTATTGATACGAGAAATTTTGGTTTTGGTTGTGAAGTCACCGTGCGACCCACCCTGCGCCTGATCGTACGTCCACCGGTCAATGTAAGCCAATCCAAAATGTCACACTCGAGAAGTTGGCAATGCACGTTTGGAGGCGGGAAATCGCATGTCCAACTACGTTTTTGAAATATAAAATAGCGAATTGAAGACAACAAGAAAAGAAAGTTATGATGTTTTAGTTGTCTAATTTTGGACACACAGCTGGCTGAAGAAAAGCCACGCGCATTTGCTTAAAGTCATTAAAAAACAATCGTGGAGCTCCGCTTTTACGCTTGACTAAATATATATAATTCGTATCATCACCTGGGAAAACAAGATAACTCTTGGAGCATTCTAATTGTGAACAAAAAAAGAACAAAAGACAAAACAAAACAAAACACCACTAAAAATGAGGCAATAAAGTGTCGCAATTACTGAAAACCAGGAACATTGTGCACCCAAACCTTTTATATGCTGACCAAGCAGGTGCAGAAATACACAAAATTATTTTCTTTAAATTTTATTAACCGGGAAATAAATAAGGGTCAGCAGAATATCAATATCTTCGAACATAAGGAAAAACAACAGTGTTTGAGTTGACAGCTAGTACTAATAACCAAAAGCAAGTGTTTACAAACCACTTCTGGTTCAAGTCAAGTCTGTCACAGTGCGGCAAAATAATTAATTAATTTATATTATAATAATTAATTATTTTTATAGAATATAGCTAATCTCTTTCTGAGTGTTAATAGCATGATATAGCAGTACTGAATGATCTCTTTTGGCTGTTTTACTTGTAGTACACATCACAGTTTGGGTGGGTTTCCTTGTCGTCCAACAAAAGTGTTCATTGCGACATCTGCCCCAAGGAATTTCAGCAGCAGGTCTGTTGCCTCACGTGGCAGAATGCTTCAAAGATAACAAAAAAGCAGTCAATAGAATTCGCAATCTAACATCGATATACAATCGAACCTGTCTTTTCTTTGTGACCATCTCTCGCAAGTGACTGACACCCCTAAAGAACCAACTTTTCAAAGACACCCAAATTCTCCCAGTCAAATCATTATAACTGCTCTTGTAAGCCACCAGGTTTTGTAAGCAACCGCAATCACTTTTAGAACTGATGGCACTAAACAATTTTTTCCATTGTTTTTCACATTTTTGTTAAGCGACAGCTTGAAAAAAGTCTTACCTTTCCCTCACAAGGAAATTCGTCAATGTCACTGTCACATTTTTGCATACCGTACAGTATTTCCTCAAATAAGTGCCCGGGTGCTTATTTAAAATTTCGGCCAAAATAGGGGGCATTTATTTGAAGGAGGGTGCTTAATTAAGGTGGCTGCTTATTAAGTTTTTCTTGAAACGAACTGTAACTCTATTTTTGCTAATGCACATAAAAGAACTCTGCCAGAACAAGGAAATACAACTAACTGGAAGGGACTTATGGAAAATAAACTGCTCTCCTACATGCACCGATGCTGGTGTAGTTGAAGCTTAAGAGATTGCAAATTAAGTGACAATGGAAACAGGTTCTCCTTGTATCCCTACTTTTTAAGAAAGTGAGGGGGAGCAGAAGGTGGGGGGGGGGGGGGGGGCTTATTTGAGGGGAGCACTTATTTGCTATTTTGGCAGATGAGGTGGGCACTTATTTTGGGGAGGGCATTTATTTGAGTGTGGACACTTATTTGAGGAAATACTGTATTTCTTAACCAGCAACGCAGATGTAAAATGTCTCAGACAGAGGTAGGGCATGTGTTTCCCAAAATAGACCCAACACTTGTGAATGTGATAATTTCCAGCAATAAAGGTTTGTAATGAGCATTACTGGAGCTCAAAATCTAGACCCCTTGTGATCTTCTTCTAAGCGACCACCTCCCATAAGCAACTACTGCACCTTGACATTTTGGGTAGACACACTCTGCTTTTTCTGCCGGGACATAGCATGATACACAATAATAATTTATTACAAAGCAGTAAGTTAACTCAAAGCTGCAAGCAATTACTATTTATATGCATTTGTAAGGAAGAACATACTGTTGTAATGCTGTCGCAAAATATGCTCCCCTGGGCATTATAAGGACTGTCTGTTTTTTTTCTATAGCATCAACAATCTTTTCTGCGGCATACTCAGGAGTGAGGACACTGAACCCCACCAAGTGAGGAAATCTGAAGAAAAAAATTCAAAAAATTAAACTACAGCAAAGAAACTAAATATTGTCAAGGGTTTCCTGGTGGCCACTTCACTACATGTACATGTTTATGCCTTTCTTGTAGCAGGCTCTTCAATTGTTGTACCCTATACTTATTATTACCCTCCTAAACTTTTTTATTTTATTTTATTTTATTTTATTTTTTTAATAGACACAAAGTTTTACTACACGGTACAATTGTTTACAATACAGTACACACTATCACTATCACTAACACTATCACTATCACTATCACTATCACTAACACTATCACTATCACTATCACTATCACTATCACTATCACCAATTACAATGCAGTACTTATCTTACGTGGAATTTGCAAAGTTTACAACAATCAAAATATATAAAAACTTTACAAGAAAAAACACAGAGCAAAATATAGTACAAAGATGCATTAAATAAAGCTATACTTCATGGTTACGCAGTATGAAAAAAAAAAAAAGAAACAACAAACAAACTTCATAACAGGTTGAAAAAAGAAGAAATAACAGACCATTTTGCTTTAAATTCTTTTTCACTACCAGAAGAAAAAAAGATGTATTTTTTTGTATTTTTAATTTTTTTCATAAATGAGGGAAACAAATTCATTAAAAACATATACTGTAACTTACTGTTAAGGGCATTTATACATATAGAAAATACTTGCCTATAATAACTAAGTGATTGAGGGCTAAACAGAGTGTCAAATCTTTATTTATAATGCCAAACAGGATTTCATCTTTTGAAAGGGAAAGTCTTAAATCAACAACGCCTGAGGACCAATCAATGAATTCCTTCCAAAACGAAATGGCTTGTGTGCATTCAGTGAATAAATGAATAATAGTGTGATCAGCTGGACAAAAAGGACAGCGTGGAGAGTCTTCTTTCTTCATTTTGAATAGTAAGCTTTTTGTACACAGAATGTTATGAATAATTTTATACTGAAACATTGATAGCTCCACTTCTTTTGTTGCTTTGAAGGGCAGAAGATACAACTTGCATAAGTCACCTTCTCGGTAACCTTGAGTTAGCAGTCTTTTTTCACAAGTTGGTGGAGAAGAGCGTTGAAGAGACAACAGTTTGGTGTACAATTTTTAACGCATCATTTCTCCTATTTTGATTTGTGTTGTGAAACTTTGGTCGCCACTATGAAGAAGCTTTTTCCAACTTTGCGGGATAGAGTTAACTAGACCAAAGTATTGTAAAAAATTGCAATTTACATTAAACTTATTGAGAAAAGCGTTAAAGATCAAGAAACAATTTCGCTGAGTGTTGAAGATACATTGTATCTTTAATCTTCAGAATTCCTGACTGATGCCACTGCAGAAAGTATATTGCTTTCTTCTCCGAATTAATAAATTTATTATTCCAAAGAATTTGTTCGAGGACTTCATATCTACTCCTTGGATTGGAAGCTATTAAATCTTGCAAGAATGTGATTATTTCGCAATAGAATTCAGGAAGTTGACTACTTAAATTGAGACGATCTACGTCCTATTAGTTGCATGTGAAGAGCTCCATCCCTCCAATGTTAGCAAGAAGTGACTTTGGGATGAGTTGCCAAGGAGCTCCAGAATCTGAGTAAAGTCGTTTGACCCAATTTAGCTTTAAAGCTTTTTTAAACAAAGAAAAGTCTCTCATCTCTAAGCCACCTTCCTTTTTAGTTTTAATTAGTGTTGAGAATTTTATCTTAGGTGGTTTTTGGTTCCATACAAAATCTAAGGCTATTTTATTTACTTCGTCGGCAAAATGTTTAGACGTCTCTATTGTACTACAGATAAATATGACCTTTGAAAGAGCGAGAGATTTCACTAAGTTGATTTTGCTGTAAACAGAGATGTCCCTCTGAGACCATATATTTAACAGCTTTTTTAATGAAATCAATTTATCCCAGAAGTTCTTCTGTGAAGTCGCTTCATGGTCGTAGGAAAAGTGTACGCCTAGTGCATAAACCGGTTTATCACTGAGCGATAGGTCTAAAATTTTGTCTTTCCTGTGACGCCAAGAGCCGAGCCATAACATTTCCGATTTTGTTTCATTTATTTTAAGGCCTGAACATTTCTCAAAATGATTTAGTAACTTGAAAGGTTAAACGGATTCACTGTCTTTCAAATTACTGTCGCATCATCTGCGTATTGAGCTAATTTCACCTCTTGAGAACCGTCATGCCCAATTTCAATTCCTTTGATTAAAACTGAGCGCCTTATTTGCTGTGCGAGAAACTCAATGGCTACAACAAACAACGAGCCTGATAATGGACACCCTTGCTGAACACTTCTCTCAAGAGAAAAGGGTTCTGATGCATGGCCATTGTTTATAACACAGCTGGAGATATTAGGGCCATTTATATGGGAGGAAATAAGACGCGTCTTATCTACGACGCGGCTTAAATAGGACGCGAACTGTACCGTTTATACCTTCGTGTCCTACATAAGATGTGAAGATCTCGTATAAATGGTTCGCGTCTTATTTTTGATATAGCCTCGCTTACCCGCCAAGATGGAACGCTGTAGCAAGAAACAAAAGTGTGCTGTCCTGCTATTTCTCAGAGATTTTTTTTCTTATGAAGACCACGCCGTAGCATACAAAGAAATCAACAGAAATCCAAGAAGAGTCGGCAGAAAGCAATATATGGATTGGTGCGACTGATGGCTGGTTAAAGAAGGAAGGTGCTGAATTCACTTTTGGCTCTCCCGGCAATCTTTTGCAAAGCTTTGCATCCAATTACGCTATCTAATCATAAGACATGCTCATGTTTCTGTTGTTTTTATGCAAGCGCACTTGCAGTTCACGTCTTATTTAGGACGCGAAACCATTTATACTAGGAAGTTCACGTCTTAATTAAGACGCGGACAAAATAAGAACAGCTGAAAACCCTGTTCTAAGATAAGACGCGTCTTATGTAAGACACGACTTAAATAAGACGCGAACGCTTATCTTGTACCATTTATACGATCAGTTCACGTCTTATTTAAGTCGCATGTGCTAGCCATCTCATCAGTTAGTCTAAAATCTAGTACATCAAAAAACTCTGTTAATTCATCGCAATCAGGGTCTACATTCCTAGATTTATATAATTGTTTGAAAAAGTTTCGCTCTTCATTAAGAATTTCTTTTGGATTATTGATACCCACCTAAACTTGACACCTTCAAACATTCCAGTGGTTATGAGTGAAGGGCATACTGTTGTGAATTGAATTTTATTTGCTCCTGTGCTGGATAATTCATGGTGCAATGATTCCATGAGACCAACCGCAGCAAACTTTGATGAGCAGTAATCGACAGCACCAGCAAGACCAATGCACCCTGCAATGGAAGCGATGCTAACTATGTGGCCATGGTTGCATTCACACATGCTGGGAAGAAATTCCCTGATGGTCTGAACAAAAGAATAAAATTGCAAATACAGTTTAAGCCAATGAATAAAGGAATGAATGCCACTGTTATTACATGTAGTTCACTATGGCAGTTTTTTGAAAAAATCAGTTTTTGAAAAAATGAGATATATAAAAGACTAGTGGATGAACAGAAGAATAGATGGACACGCAGAAGGACGGAAGGACGGATGGAAGGATGGAGGGAGGAATGATGGATGCTCTTTTCCCACTTATCCTGATAGTATCCTGAGGTACAGTATATAACAATATTATCCTGAGATTTTGCACAGAATATTGCCTGATACATGTATTTTGCCGACGAGGCTGTAGGCTGAGTCGGCTAAAATCAGGCAATAATTATTCTGACTGCAAGATTGAGCAGGATAATTGTTTTATGGGCTAAAATCAGGGGTCTTCAGCCTTGTTGGCTGCACTGTAAATATTAGGCAATATTTTGTGTGATTTTGCAAGACAATATTGTTAAAAATTGGTGACTGTACTTTTGGAAAAAACCCAATTGGACACTTCACTAACAAGGCAAGCACTTACCCAGAAATGCGCAAGAGAGTTGACATCAAAACTGGCTAAAATTTCTTCATCAGTGCAATCCATAAGTTTCTTTCCACTGACAATACCAGCATTGTTAATGAGAAGAGACACTTCACCCACTTCTTGCTTCACTTTGTTGGCTGTGTGGTGAATTTCACCTCTATCTCGCAAATTGCATTTGTAAGTGTGCACAATACCACCTGCAGATTTTATTTCATTTGCAACTGCTTCCAGTCCATCTGAATTGATATCCCAAATCACCAGTTTACATCCTTTTGAGAACAAGAAGAAATCATCAAAGTTATCACATTTAGATTAAGTATTAACTGGAGCTCTTATCCTTGTAACATTTGTTGCAGTGCTTCAAGCCCTTCCCTGTCATGATCGACTAGCATGTGAAACTCTAAAAGGAAATGTGGAAGGGGGAATAGAAAAGTGCATAATTTCAGAGATGGTGGACGAGACAATCAAAAACTTTTCATACAGTGTTGGAAATAAATTTAGCAAGTACCCTGCATACAATTCTCTTCGTCTAGGACCATTTTTAGGTTTTCCAGTGGCACTTTATTTTTAACAGGTTTTTGTTTGGTTAAAGTATGAATTAACGTGATGATGTACAGCAGTAACTAGCCTGTTATTTATTCAGCACTGATTTGACCTTTGTTTGACGCAAAACCTCAGTTCTTTTCATATGCAAATTGCAACTATAGTCGGCATAAGAGCAATTATCCAACAATGATTCTTCCTCCCTCTCTGACACTTAAAGCTCCATTCAATGACCAGCATCAAATTTCTCCCTACAATGCCTCTTCCTGATAAAATATACTGGGGGGTGGGGGCCGGGTACTCCCTATAATGGCCTATACGGGGAGGCTCCACCCAAAAGGGGTACCTTTTTCATGTTTCATTCAGGTGTATGTAAAGGTAGGGATTTCATGAGTTGAAGTACATGTACATACATGTATGAAAGGGTAGGGGAATCTGTCATTTAGGAATTGAAAGGGGCTTTTCATTAAAATATTTCAAACACACATACCTTTTGACTGTCCTGTTTTAATTTATTGAACGCCACATGAAAATGACAAGAAGACTTCTTGTTTTACGTACACAAAAGGGGTACCATTAATTTGTTTTGTCAATGGAAGGTATACGAAGGGGGTACATTTTCTGTCAAAAGTGGTCTTAATATAAAAGGGTAAGGGGTAGCCCCCTGGGAGTCAGGGACCTCGATGACCATTTTAAAATGGTAGGGCTGAAGCATCTGGCCAAGTTCAAGTGGTAAAATTCATACATTATCCATGTCATCTGGAGCCCTAAAAAGTAAATCTAAAAAATAAAGTGGTAGGGCTATAACCCTACCAGCTCCTCCCCCTCCCTGGTTCCTGTAGGTGACTAGAATAAAATAATAACATGATCTCCACATGAAAATGTCATGATGTTTATATAATTAAATCTCTCAACTAGAAAGTTATAATAAAAAAATATCGTCGTGGCTATCCCTCGAGACGAGGATAATGGTCTTCAAATCAATTACTCTGCTTGTGGACTCTAAGATGACGTATGAGACCAATTTTGGTCTTGAATGTTCTTTGGCACTGAGGACAGGTGGTTCCAGATGGTGACGGGAGATTATTTCTAGCTTCTTGTTGTCTCTCCTTTCTCAAACGTCTCTTCTCCTCTAATGTTGCACACCTACTTGTTTCAAAGAACACTGACCCTTCATGCGTGGTAGCACGCCAAAAATCTCTATTCTTTGCATCAGTTTCCCAGGTTCTGATAGCAATGTTGCACTTCTTAAAATTGGTTTTCAGAGTGTCTTTGTGCCTCTTTTTCTGACTACCCCTCTTCCTCGATCCTTCTTTAAGTTGTGAGTAGAAGACCTGTTTTGGAAGTCGCTCTTCTGACATTCGCACAACATGGCCACTCCACCTGAGTTGACTCTTGATGATAAGAGCTTCTATGCTGAATACATTTGCGTCCTTAAGTACGCTGACATTAATTTGTCTGTCATCCCAGCTTATCTTTAAAATGCTACGTAGGCAGCACTGATGAAACTTTTCTAGTGTTTTCAGATGTCTTTGGTATGTTGTCCATGTTTCAGAGGCATACAGGAGGGTTGGAAGTACTACTGCTTTGTACACAAGAATTTTTGTGTCAGTACGAATGTCATGGTCTAGAAACTCTCTCCTCTTAAGATGTCCAAAGACTGTCCCAGCACATTTCAGACGATGCTGGATCTCATCATCCAGGTCAACACTGGAGGAAACGTGACTTCCAAGAGATGGGAAGTGATCAACATTTTCCAGGACTGTTTCACCAAGTACTATTGATGGCTGTGAAAGGTTTGAAAGGTTTGCCGCAGCTGGTGGAGGTTGGTAAATAACTTGTGTCTTCTTGGTGTTAACAGAAAGCCCAAGCTTCATATATGCAAGAATGAAGGCAGTCAGGATCTGTTGCAAGTGGTTCTCGGACAGAGCTGCAACACAGTTATCATCTGCATACTGGAACTCAGTAAGGGAACCAGCAGATGTCTTCCTTGCTGATTTAAGATGAGCCAAGTTGAAGATTCCACCATCTGTCCTGTACACAATTTCAATACCTTGAGGCAGGTCATCTTTGATGATGTGGGTAATTGCTGAAATGAATATGTGACCCTCCGCATGATTTCAGGGACAAAGGTGATAGCACGCTCACAATACACTTCCACTTAAAAACAAAAGAAACCAGCCATAGCACGCTTGTAAAGCACGCAAGAGCATGCTTTAATAAGCTGATGCCTTTGTTTTATATGGCACACTAAAAACAATAAAGCGTACACCACTGAACAATGAAGCATGAGCAGGCAAACACGGAAAGTGTGTTAACCTTCGAAAACAAAAGCTAGCATGCGAGATGACACAGCACACTAGCGTGCAACTTAGTGTGCAACTTAGCATGCAACATTGCGGAAGGCAGAAGGAACGTTCAGTGGAATGTCCGAAAGGCAAAAGAAACTATAAACCCTATTCCATCACAAAGGCCGCTTCCCCATGTTCATCAGAGTCAGATGACTTCAATTTGTGATCTATGAAAAATATATCAGCCATTTAAACCAAGAGATTTTCCAACAAAAAGTGTGTATTGGAATTGTCAACGGTAACTTTATACACAAATAAAGCTGCATTCGCAAAGCTGTTTTCAGGGTTGGAAATAATATTATTATAACAAAAATAATGCAATGTAAAAATAATTTTGAGTGGCGCTACCACGTCTAGTCGCAATGTAAACACAAGTTTGCTTTGAGAAATATTCTTCGTTTTAACTAAATACACCACTCGAACTCTTGCCATTACTTCAGTAAAAGTTTTGAATGAAACTTGTTCATATTAACAGAAACTTTTGACACAAATAAAGCTGCATTTTCGAAGCTGTTTTCAGTGTTAGAAAAAATATTATCTCAAAATATTTTTGAGTGGCGCCATCGTGTCTGGCCGCATTGTAAACACAAGTTTGCTTTGAGAAATATTCTTCGTTTTAACTAAGGGTGCGTTCCTTTGGGGTGATCCGAGTTCGGATCAGTGATCCAAGGTCTGTCTGGATCTGTCTGGATCATGGTGCATCAAAGGAACCGGCGAATCCACTCTGGTCACGGATTCGCCGGTTCCTTTGGTGCACCATGATCCAGACAGATCTTGGATCACTGATCCGAACTCAGATCACCCCAAAGGAATGCACCCTAAACGCACCACTCGAACTCTTGCCATTCTGTAAAAGTTTTGAATGAAACGTGTTTATTTTAATATCCAAACGCATTGCATTGATGGTTATTTAAGAAAAGGAAAGCAAATGTTGCCTTTGAGACCGGCAGTAAAAAGTGTACTTTACATATAACGCAAATTTCAATTGCGTGCGTTTGGCAGCTTTGTGTGACAGTTTCCTCGATTATACTGCAGTGTATGGCTGGCTTCATTTTGGCGAAGTCGTCCTTTTGCCTGATATAATCCACTCACACGGATAAGACAGAAACCTAGCTGTTACATGTACTTTCAAAAGGAGCATATTTTTAAACTCGCACGAGATCTTCGGTCTCACGCGTTAAAAATGTTTAAATACATTCAGAAAGCATTTCCACGTGCTTACACACATTTTGCATTGAATATTTTGGCATATCAACAATGTTAAATCATACATGTACATGGAGTCTGAACTATAAGGCATTTAGATTCATTTGTCACTCTTCGTGTTTACCTGTATTTTATCCATCACAACTGAATTCAGTAATAAAAGACTTCTATTAAACAAAAGTTAGACATGTATTAAGCTACGTTTTTTTCACTTTAGCGTGTTATTCTGTGTCAACTTGCAAGCTTAATCACGCTTAACTAAAACAAAAGGTTAGCATGCTAACGAAACCTAAACAAAAGATGGTGTGTCCTTGATTGTTTTACGAATTAAATATGCGCATAATGTGTGTGTTTGGACACACTAAGCGTGTTGTGCTACTGTGTTGTGAGCGTGTTATCACCTTTGTCCCTGAAATCATATGGAGGGTCACATATAGAGAACAATGTCGGAGCAATCACACATCCCTGCTTCATGCCAGATTTGACTTGAAATGGATCGCTTTGTTCATTGCCAATCTTGACTGTGGCGTGCATATCATGGAGTAGTCTTAGGACGCGGATGTACTTTGCTGGGCATCCATATTTGGACAGAATATCCCAAAGGAGTTCTCTGGACACTGAATCAAATGCCTTGGTGAGGTCAATGAAGGCCATATATATGGCCTTGGTCAATGAAGGCAAAAAATATACAGTAACAATGAAGAGAATATGCAGATTGATATCAGACACTGGGCTTAATTTAAGGGCTATATTATTATTATTATTACACGACTGTAGTTTTTGTTATTTTAAATACTCTGGAACTGGAAGCAGAGATCTCTTTAATCCTCCTGGAAATTAAAGAAGTCTGTGGGCAAAGATGTTTTTTTTTTTCTGAAACCTCAGTGGACTTGAAACAAAACTTGCTAAATTTTGCACAAAATAATAACTAATATTCTTCAGACATCCTTCATGTGAACACAATGTGACTTAAGTGGATTGGAGTTTTCACCTTGTGAAATCTATGATACCTGTAAGTTCTTTTATTAATGAGTAAAAAAATATTTTGTTTGAGCAATACTGGTGATAACTCAGGCCTGTGGTACATGAACCTTAGCCATAACAGTTTTCAATTTATTTTTCACAGGAGTTTTTTTAAAAGGGAGATAATTGTCTTTGAAAACAGCTGAACTTTTGCCACCTGCCACTAGTTTCCTGTTTTTAAATTCGTTGAAAAATACATCAAGCCTCAAGGATAAAAGACTCAATTACGGAAAAAAAATCCGAAGAAAAAATGTATTTAAAATATAAAAATGTATTTACATGTAATAAGCTTACTTCTAACACCGAAGGTCGACAGCAAGATAACCCTATACAACATTTTTTGTATGTACGTGTTAAAAAGTAACTTATGGTACGTACACTCATATGTAAAGAAGACTGGCATTAGTTTAATGAATCTTGAAAGCTCGTGCTGGGTTAAGTTCGAAATCACAACTCACAACTTAAATCACAACTTAAGCTTACAAGTACCCAACCTTTTTCTGCCAGACGAAAAGAAATAAGGCGCCCAATCCCACTGGCCGCTCCTGTGATTAAGGCAAGCTCTCCTTCAAGGTTCATCCTTCGTGGAGGCAAAATCCATTTCAGAGCCGACTGCAAAACGTGAATCAATACGTGCCACGAGACACAGGCTGCCTCGAGAGTCAGTGAAATGATATAACGTTTCCCCGTGAAATAAAGAAAAAGTATGACACCCTGAAAGGCCATCAGAACGTAGAGGACATAAAGAAGCGCCATTTTTCTCACAAAGAAGAGGTGACAGAGCCTCAATTTAGAACGACTGGATTTAACGCGATCAGCTGCTGGTTCAGTTAAGGGCTTCCAGAGGGCTTCCGGAGGCCTGGAGAGAGCTATGACTTGTAGTAATAGGCGAGAAAGAGGACATATTCCATCTCCTATTGAGGAGGAGGAGGAGGAGGAGGAGGAGGAGTTTCCTCTTTAGTCTCGGTCTTAATTTATTCATTTATCAATTGAAAACAGAAATAAATTATTTTACTTTAACCCAAGATTTACCTTTTTTCGGTAATCGACAAAGCGAAAATCAAGTGAAGTTATTTTCGTGACATGCCGGATCAGAACTGTGTGTGCTTTAGCATAACCAGTTTGCGTGTCCTCTTGTTATAGCCCTGTGCGTTTCTAAACTGATCTTTTATAAACCCAAGAATTCCAATGAATTCCATGGAAGATTTTGACTTCCAACGAAAGTGTACGAATGCATCACTATTTTCTTCCGCCATGTTGGTTACTTACCCATGAGTCCTTGCATACCTGTCTTTAGAGCCCGCGATATTTTTGTCAGGTTCGGTTTGCCACAGGTTGAGACACAGGTTGAATCATCTGAAAAGATGAAGTAATATTTATTTGAAAAGTGCACTGATTTAAATGTCCCTTTTTTACGGAATTCGTTTCTTCTGATTCTACAAAAATCGTTGTCTTGCAACTGATACTATAAGGATCACAGATGGGTGGTGACGATGTTTTTGTGCAACGTGTATATCGACGATTATGCCGGTTTAAATATTCATTGAGGGACTAGTGAAAAGTCATGTTGGAAAGTTTAGCTGCATGGGTTTTGAGGACGTATGTGGGAGAATATGTTGAAAACCTGAACACTGAACAACTGTCTATCGGATATGGTAAGTAAGAATAATGACTAAATGTGTAAAGTTGCTTTGCTTGCTGCGCTGTTATTGAAGCTTCAGAATGCAGTGCTTGCGTTACCAATATTCAATCCTATCATTGAATCGATCTGCGAAATGTACATACAGTAGTACAGCATACCATGAAGATAAGTTATTATGCGGCTTATAGCCAATTAAGTTCTAGTCGTAAACGCTACTACACAGTACATAGTACAGTTTGATCCGATTTTGTATTCACTAAATAAGGCTAGCGCATGCACGGCCTTCCGGCGGCCGGCCTAGCCTCCAGTTATGGTATTTCTTAGCTTTCGGTCTCTTTATAGTGCCACCGGAAAAGAAAATTTGCATCACACGATATGAAATTATACCTCTGAAAGAATGATAGCATGACGCGAAATCTTTGGCTGGGGAACGTAACTTATTTGTATGTTAATCACTGAATAATTTAAACTTAAGTTAAGTCTTACTTGTTAGTTTAATTTTCGATACGATAACGAGTCGAATCAGCTACATGTACATGTAGCTTGTTTTTTTTGTTTTGCAGTTGCTTGGCTATGAACTAGTTTTCATAGTATTTTTGTGATGTAAATGATCTCAGTTGTGAATTTGTATTACTACTGCTTTATGGCAATGCAATTTATTTGTACAGTGTATTGGAGAATGAAATACAATTCATGTAGGACATGAAGTGGCCATTTGCCAAACCCTTTCAACAAACAGGCAGTCACTAAAATATTAATTTGGCTCAAATATATGAGTATAATTATTAAAGATTCATATGTAGACTGCCTGTTCACATATAGTTTGCAATAAATAATTAATTCACAAAAATATCAGGGATGAATTAAAGTTAACAATAACAACCACAACAACAACAACAACAAAAAGATTTAAATTAGCTGAGTGATTTGTGCGAGGATGATTACAGATAATTTTTGTTACAAGTGTAAGATCACCTGATGACTTTGTCAACTTGGCCTATCGCCTTGTTGGCTAAGTATCAGGCAATATTTGGGTGGATTTCACTAAATAATATCTAATGTTAATTTTACCCCTGAATTTGACATAAAGTCCAGCAACTAAATTTAGAAAGTCTCTGTAAACCTATTTTACTCTACCTCTTCATTAGCTAACTGTACATGTGGCTGTTATGAAGTTTTTATTATTTACCAATGACATAAGGCTGTCACTAAGTTTTGAAGTGGGTTAAGGGGTGTGCAAAGAGAAGCCAGGATTCCAGCTGTAATGGTACAGTCAGTAAGAAAAAATATTATGTTGCTTTTCTTTTAAAGCAGCCAGGGATCTAAGATGAAATATTCATGGATGGTGCCTCCTACTGTTATTGGACATACATTCTGTGCCTCGTAAAACAAAGGCGAATAGAGTAATTTCCACATGAGTGTCATTAAACCTAGCCTCCCTTGCAGTTGTTTTTAGGGGACTTGTATTTCACCTCCTCCCCACTAACGCCTGCTTACCCGAAGCCAACATTCCTTTCCTGCCACTTAGCCAGTCACATTTTACCTACCTACATTTTACTCTACATTGATAACCTCATGTTAGCAGACACTGTACATTGCTGTACTATACTGTCAAGGCTGTCATTTTTCCCTGGCCAATTCTGATAATTCTGGACTAGATCCCTGGCTACTTTCATAGAAAAACAGCATGTTTACTATATGACAACAGCTGCATTCCTGGCTACTTTTTGCAGATCCCCGCATACATAAAAAATTAGTGACAGCGCTGTACACTGTATTCTGACATCCCAAGGGTGTCTGCTTAGGGGAGGTTTGTCTGTGCATACATGTAGGTCTAGAATTTCCAGAAGTGGTGGAAGGTAAAAATCTTATGCAAAATTTGCACACAGATAGTTTGCTTTAATTTAGTTGAAACTATTTGAGTTGTTGTGATCTCAAACAGTCTGTCTCAGGACTTAACGCACCTGGATTATCATGCTTTACCAATTACCATAAAAGCTCTATTAAGCCCCCACTCTCTTTTAACCCCCCCCCCTCTAATAAACCCCCCGTTTGGGAGACGGTTTTCGTTATAAGCCCCCCCTCTCTAATTAACCCCCCCCATTTGGTACACAAGATTTTTTTATTATTCCCTCCTACATGTATTCCCTCTTACAAAAATATTAATAATACTTTATGCAGCCCAGTTGGTTTGTTTTTAAACAAATATGCAATAAAACACACAATATTGTTTTCTGCTCGGTATTAAATAATAAAGTTTTTCTGCATTTGTTTGAGATTTGCACAGAAACTATTTAACACGGAAATGGCATGTTCAAAGATTTGAAATAAGCCCCCCCCCCCTCTCTATTAAGCCCCCCTCTCCAAGAAGCCCCCCGTTAATAATGCCTGAAATTAAAATAAGCCCCCCGGGGGATTAATAGAGCTTTTACAGTATAGTTATGATAATTTTTTATGACTCCTAGGTTCAACCAATTAGCAATGAAATTCTTCGGCTACAAATAATCATTATTTTTTAGAAAGTTTTCTTTTTTTTTTCCTATGATTTTTCTAGGTACTGTTGATCTCCATAACTTGCCACTTAAGAAAACAGCTCTTAAGGGTCTTGAGCTTCCTTTGGAAGTGAAATCAGGTTTTATTGGACATCTGCAGCTCTCAATACCTTTGCGTCGACCAAAATCCGAGCCATGGATTGTGCACATAAACAAGCTCTATCTTGTGGCAGGTCCTCTTCAACATTCAGAGGTACATGGTATATGACTACTGGTATCTATTCAAATAACTGTCAACCCGTACAAGGAGCCAGAGCTGCCATTAATGGCTGTATTGTGACCTAAATGTTATGGCTGATCTTGACTACTGTGGGGACAGGGGAGAGTGCGAGGGGTGGAACCTCCCCCTCCCCCTCAGATTCTATGAGAATCAGTCAAACATTCTCTTGCTGTGTAGTTTTTTTTTTTTTTGAAGAAAATACTAGGATTTGTGTGCAGGTAACCAGATTTAAAACAAGCTTGATGACATAATTTCTTAAAGAAATGTTCCGAATTTAAAATAGGTGTTATTTACAAAAACAAACAAACAAACAAAAATGAAAAATGGGGGCAGGGAGGGGTCTTGATAACCAAGTGTGAAAGTATTGGAACAGCTAGAACCCAGTTTAGTGAGTCATGATAGTTAATAGGTACATATAGGCTGTATACACCTGTACATGTATGCAGTGACTTAACATTAAATATTATTTGTAACTCTGACATGTTTTTAACCAGAGGGTGTCTGGTCTCTGGCCGTGAAATCCTGGGTTTTGTGTGATTCATGTGAACAAATGCTAAATGATGCATATGCATATAACATTATACATACAATCAACCACACTTGATCATGAATGAGAAGAGTATAGACTGCCTGTTATGCAACTGTACATGTATATCATTACGGAATCATGCCCATTAAAATGCGTCAGCCGTAAAAAGTGGGGTACCCATGATGCTTTGCACGCTAACAAAGACGTGCTGCCGCTTTCAGTTCCTTTTTGACTCGAAAACATAATTCCCAAAAGGGAGCTTTAGATGTTACACGAATCTCCTTTGTTACCCGTTTTAAGGCAAAAACAGGAGCTTGTACTGTGAAAACATGAGAAAATATGCTCGCTATCGATTAATACCGGCCGTGAGAGTATGGAGAACTTTGCGAAAACAAGCCACAACTGCAAAAGATATTGGCAAGCATCGCATGAGCTTTGCAATACCTGTTTACGATCATCTGTTTTCCAGTGTTGTTCTGCTTCATTTTGTGCGATCGATCGCTTCATTTCTCCTTTTGGTGTGTTCATGTTCGCGTTAAAAGTGAAAAGAGGCAGTGATTTTATATTGTTTATTGATTAATCATCGCTTGCTTTGGTTTGATTGACCGTAGTGCGACCCGTGTTGGATACATCTTTCTCGCGTGAACTGGTGTTATTTAGACAAGAGCATAATCTTCAAGTACCTGCACATAAGAGTTGTCAAGATAACGTTGTAGTATTTGAATTAGGTAGAAACAACATTGAATAAAGCAGCAAGTTTGTAAGATACTATGGCTTTGCGAGGTTTCATGGTTTTCGAAAGTCATCGCAAATCAGTAGCATGCAAGAGATAAAGGTAGCGTGTTTAAACTATCCATGAGTTGTTGGATTTTCCTGTCAGGTCAACTGTGGTCGGTCGTAGAAGAATTTCAGTGAAAAGGACAAGTACATCATAAGCAGTGTTTCATTGGCTTTATATCATTTTCAAAGAAAAGATCAAATGTTTATGCGCTTAACCGATTGAACTGATTACGGATTTATTTCACACTCATTTGCATTTATGTAATTTAACTTGGGAAATATTTCTAACGGCGATCTTTCATGTCTTCAATATTTAATCCGCGGTTTAAATATACGTATGAATTTCACATATTCATTCTCAGAGTTTAAATCGATACGGCATTTAGAAATAACGTTATGGTACGTCTACTGTTTCTTGATGAATTAGCATATGTTCTGGGCGCTTAATGACATTGATATACACTAGAGAATTCGATGATTGACAGCTCTGCATTTAGATTTGCATATACGATCAACATGTTTCAATGGGTGCGATTCTGTAATGTCTTACAGTAGACTTGCCACAAGTTGACCTCAAGAGCACCAAGGGTGTGAGAGATACTTGCGAAGCTAGTGACAAAGTCGCGAGTCAACTTGTTCCGTCTGTACAGCAGATTTGATTTGCATAATGTTGGCGCAAAAAAAAGTTGTGTGACGTAAATTGACAGCCCACCTGCAGTTTGCCCGATAAAATAAACAGTTCTCAAATGACTGGATGGTCTGAATTCCGCGATGAATGTACATGTAGATGACCTGATACCGTAACAAAAACTGTTTCCCGGGTCAGTCTCTCTCCAAAATTGAAAGAAGCATTGTGTATTTTGCGTGTTGAGAGTGTTTTAAATTCAAGTCATTGCTGAAGATTTTCACAGGCATCGCTAGATCTTCATTGGCGCTAAGCTGAACAAAGCTGAGCTGTTCAACTGAAATTATTTTAAAAACTGTTCAAGAAACAACAGAAATGTGGTGAAAAAGGTCCTTGGTAAGGGAGCAATTTGCTTTGTTGAAAGAAAAGTTGACAGTGGACTGCGGTTCCATTGAGTTGGCAAAAAGGCAAACTAAAGACTCCTGTGATCGATCTTGCAGCAAACGAAAAGCCCTCTCCTCTAGCTTTGAGAAAGTCTAATTTTCCCTCTGAAGCTTCCTTGATACTTTCAGGGCTCAAGACAACAGCTTTCACTCCTTTCTTTTGAAGGCTTGTCACTTGGTCTTTCATAAGCGAGATCAATGGAAAATTACAAGGCAAACTGTTTGTACGAGATCTTTTATGCCATGTTCTGAACAAACGGCACAATGTGAAATGTAAGGCTTTTCCCTGTACCTATCGGTGCAACCATCAACACATCTCAACCTCCTACGTACACTTCTACCAGTTTCCTTTGATTCTCTTTAATTTCTTTGAAACCAAGCTTTGCTAGAACAGCATTTATTGCTTCTTGCACGTTCAGTTTTCTCACACTTCTCCACCCACTCGGGAGCAAGCAAAGGAATTGCCAGGATCAGGTTTCTTGAAAAAATAATGACATTACAACATAACTTGTTATCTGATTGGATATCCTTATTGACACACCCCTGACACACTGCCATCCAGAAAAACCGGGTGGTTAAAGTGGTACTGCGATCAGAAAATCACTTGTCTTTTTTCTTCAAATTTCGAAAGTGTGTTTGCTTAACACCCGACTTGCGAAATTTCAAGCTTTAATTTCAAGCAGAAGACTGTTTACTCTGAGTGTAACTTTTTAATTTAACGGTCCGCCATTACTCACGTTCGTTTCTGACCGATTAGGCCTCGGAGAGCTGGATCCAAGATAAAATGACGTCATATGCGCACTGGTTTCAAATTGCAGTGTGTGAATGCAGGTTATTAGGTATGCAAAACACGAGTTTGAGAGTCTGAAAGCTCAAAATTCCTGTGCTGCATACTGAATCAGCCGGGTTTACACACACTTCATTCTTACTCTTGAGAGCTTTTTACATCATTTCGTCCTTGATCCAGTTCTCTCAAGATTTTGAAGTTAGTAATGGCAGACCGTTAAATTAAAAAGTTGCACTCAAAGTAAACAGTCTTCTCCTTGAAATTAAAGCTTGAAATTTGGCGAGTCTGGTGTTCAGCAAACACACTTTCAAAATTTGAAGAAAAAAGACAAGTGATTTTCTGATGGTAGTACCACTTTAAAAATGGCGCACTGCAGGCAAGAAAAGTCTGTTTCCCACTGGACCACTTAGCCAGCTGAAACCGGAAACGGGCTTTGAGAAAGTCTAATCTTACAGTACAGTGGATGTAGATGTAATGTATGCCCTTACCAAACAAAAAGTATGGGAATGATATGGCAGATCTTGGGCCATATATGGCCCATATGTGGAAATGATATGGGAAGGTTGGGTGACCATATGGAATTGATATGGGACCAAATTTCTACAAATTTCAAGCTATGGAAAGTATATGGGAAAAAAACTGATGTTATCCATTACATGGGAGAGCTATGGGGATAGAATGCCCATAGACATCCCATACCATTGACACATTTGTTTACTCCATGCCTTATATGGAACTGATATGGGATGTCCACACTTAAATATCCCATATATTATCCATACCAGCTGACACCAATTTTTTGAGTTCCATAGAATTTCCATATGATTACTCATATGGGAATTCTATGAGACAAAAATTAAGCTATCAGTGAAACAGGGGCCCATAGCATTTCCATATAATGCTTTTATAGAGACTCTGTTGGTACTCTCATTAGAGAGCATACCGGTAATTATTGCTCTGCATTCAAGAGTTGGTAAAGCTATGTACTATGTTAATGCTGCAATTGACATGTTTTTCACGACGATATACTTGCTTGCTTAGTTCATGTAGGCTTTAAAGGCAGACAAACTCAGCTGAATTAGACAGAGAAAACTCTGTTTTTTCTCATGTCAGACCACTGTCTTACCCAGACTACTAAGAAAACAAGTTTAGAATGTGATTTCAAAAATAATCTGGAATACCTAGTTACGTGTAGGTTCCAGAAATGATGTAACTCAAGATCAGTACATGTACATACCATGTATCAATATTTAGTACAGTAATGCATAGGGCTGGAAGGACAAAGAATAACAACAAACAGTCACTCCAGTTTGTTGTTGTGCAGCAAAGGTCATTGGGAGAATGAAAAATGTTGCAAGCAAATGGGAAAACAAGGACAGAGGGGGCCATGTGCCATTTCTGAAATTTCTTCACGATTTTTAATCCTTATAAGTAATTAGGAAAGTATTAATTTTGCACATGATGATGATTTTTAACATGATGATAACTACGTACAGTATTCACAGATCTTATTTCCATGTGAATATATTATTATGAGGCCCTACCAGGGGGGATCCCATGTCACTTGTCTGAATTTTAAACTCTCCTGTGTCGGTGTTTAAATTGCTAATTCTCGGCCTTGATGTCACTGCCGGATTTTTGCCAGGAATCATGTCTCTCATTGGGATTTCATTTTATGTGCTGTCACTACTTTTTGGGCTGTATGTCGCTTGTTAGAATTTACCTTGGCAGAACGTCAATTATGGCAATAGTCTGATGAGAATACTAGCCTTGACTATAAAATTCATAGCCATTAATGTGAACTGGTTTTTCAGTACAATGAAGAGGAAGAGAAAGAACGTGAAAGATTGCGGAAACAGAAGCGGCTGGATGCTTTGGAGGCTCAGTGGCTGGTGAGTAGAATATCACAGAGAAAGATCACAGTTTATCCCTTTGACTTTCCTGCCCCTCCCTTCAATCATTTTTTCTGGGATCTGCAAAAATCTGGCAGACATGTGACCAGCTGCAACCAGGGTACTTTTTTGAGGGAGCAAGAGAGGGGACCCTGGGAATGAGGTTGACCATGAAACTGTACGAACAAAATTATGATCATACTGTACTGTAAAATGCAGCTAAAATAATGATAAAAAAGCAATAATTGTCATTAACCCATTGACTACCGGCTGTTTTTACGTTTTCTGAGTGATTTTCCACCTCTAAACGATGAATAGCAATTTGTGACTCCTTATTTGAAACTACCAGGGAAAAGTGGTGCTGTCCTAAGGCACTGGAGGCTCAAGGTTTCTGAAAACGTCATTTTGACGTAGCTATTTTTTATCCGTGAAGCAACAACAATGGCCGAAGTTCGGTTTGCTTGCGATTTTTGCTAAGTTTACAGCCATTTTTCATCATTAAGCGTGACGGTAGCTAAGAGTCCACTTTCTCAAAGAATCGAGCAAGGTGATGTACTTTGTTGTCGAATTTGGCTTGTTACTTGACGAACTGGGAATTTGGCCGGTCAGACACTTAGTACCTTTGGGACTTGACTACTGATGAATTTCTCGACCTACCGCCGCATATTTTGGAATTTGTGAGCACTGAAGATGACCACAAGCAGGAAATTTTGGCGGTAGGTTGGAGTGGCTGTAGACTTAGTTTATATGTGAAAGAATCGGGGGAAGGAACGGGCGCTGTGAAAAATTATCGTTAGTTCCCAGCATGCAATGCGCTCGAGATGTTGAAAATGGCAGGAAGGCCCAAAAACACTGGAACAAAAGGCTGTATCTATGCTCGGGAGAAGAATATGAACAAAAAAAGTCATTTCTAAGCAAGAACAAGGACTGGATTTCGTTATGATGGTTGAAGTTTGGTTTTTCGACGATGATTTCCTTAAAAAACATGAAGGCAAAAAGGGGCATTTTCATTGTTTCTCTTTGACGTTAAAAACGGTCAGTTTCGTTCTTGCATGTCCAAACTCACAAGGCCATATTTGGTAAAAATCGCTACATTTCTTGCGTTTATTGGATATCCCAATTTAAAGGACATTCCATTTCATGCTTACAACTAAAAGTTAAGGATGCTTTGGAGGCTCAGTGGCTGGTGAGTAGAATATCACAGAGAAAGATCACAGTTTATCCCTTTGACTTTCCTGCCCCTCCCTTCAATCATTTTTTCTGGGATCTGCAAAAATCTGGCAGACATGTGACCAGCTGCAACCAGGGTACTTTTTTGAGGGAGCAAGAGAGGGGACCCTGGGAATGAGGTTGACCATGAAACTGTACGAACAAAATTATGATCATACTGTACTGTAAAATGCAGCTAAAATAATGATAAAAAAGCAATAATTTTCATTAACCCATATTTGGTAAAAATCGCTACATTTCTTGCGTTTATTGGATATCCCAATTTAAAGGACATTCCATTTCATGCTTACAACTAAAAGTTAAGGCAATATTCGTGCGATTGAGAAAGTTGCAATGTTTTGAAGCATGGGAGTTTTTTACAGCCGGTTTTGGCTGGCACGGGTGCCATTAGGGTTAAGATACTATATGTACTAACTAATAAAAGATGCATGTATACAGAAGAGGAGGAACTTGCTTTTAATAATAATTGATTTTGTCTGGGAAAAACGCAACAGATTTTGTTTTGAATAGGTCTGTTAGATTAAATTTGACCCTTCAAAGACCTACATGTACAGTAATCATGCATAAATTATTATTAATAATATATGACAAGTGTCACGCTTCTCTTTTCTTTTGGAGCATTTCAGTAACAAAGGAGTCAAAAACCTGCTTAGTGGTTTATAAGTAATAGGTAAAATATGAGTGGGAGACCTTTATGGGCATTTACAGTAAAGCCCATAAAGGTTGGATGCAAAATATTTTTTCTTACCTGTGAAATGAAACAATAGATTGTTTGTCATGTTAATGAGTAGAGATCTGTATAAGTTAATGCATACTAAATTAGCTGAGAAGGACGCCTTTATGAAAGTTAATGCAGCAGTTGATTTGTAGTGGGTTTCAGAGAGGTATACAGTACATGTCACTCAAAATACTACCTGTAGATTTTGGTCATAACTCTTATGAAATATTAATGTATTTTACAAATATTCATTTTCCGAGTTCAGGGCATAATGTACCTATACATACAGTACTCTGATTTACTCACTGTGACAGTGCATGCCTGCACTGCAGTTTAGTTGCAACCACCTCTCCGTGGCATAGCCATTACCTGTAATTTTGTACTTTGCTTGTATTTTCAATATAAAATTATTTTTTGTGGGCTAAATGCATCTTTGGTTTGAAATCAGAAACATCATTATTTTAATACATGAGAATATAAAGTCATGTTTTGTAAGTTTTTCAAAAATTGAATTTGTGACATGAGTGATTTGATGATGTGGTATTTGCAAAGGGCACTATGCATCCATGAAAAATCTTCAGTCACCATAAATTGACTCCTTTGTGGGAGAAATATACAATAAGTCCTAGTTTGTAAATATGTCACTTAATAATAATTATGACAAATTAAAGAGTTTTGTTATAATTGTATACTGTTAACATGGTGTCAAATAATTAGACTTGTGGAATTGTCATGTGAATTACATGTACATGTACCTGAATTGAAACAAGGAGTTAATCTTTTGCTGAAAT
Organism: Pachyseris speciosa; assembly: GCA_016490735.1. NCBI lineage: Eukaryota > Metazoa > Cnidaria > Anthozoa > Scleractinia > Pachyseridae > Pachyseris > Pachyseris speciosa. The sequence goes on from JAEMWC010000885.1 coordinate 270,850, forward strand.
ACCTTTAGCTGTTAAATTCCATTATTTTGCATTCTGTTTATTCCAATGTGAAATGTTTCTCCTGTTCTTTGGTTTTCAACAACAGGCAGCTAGAAATGAAAATACTGGTGGTTTCTGGTCTGGCTCATGGTGGCCATCCCTGTACTCCTCGTTTTCCACGACAATTGCTGAAAACTTGCAGGTACAAGTGTAACTCTAATCCTAATAGCTTTATGTAATGTATAATAAATGAGCATGCAGTCCAGTGTTTTATCAAGTTTTAAACACGAGGTGCATTCAAGTGTTTTAGGACTTGATAAAACACAAAATAATTGTGAATTTATTGAATGGCTTCAAAAGCTTTACTGTAAAGCTTTAAAGCTTTACTTTACTTTACTTTACTACAATTCTACCAACGTCCTTTGTTATCGACAACAATGAGCTGGACTACGTTGCACATATCAAGCTTCTTGAGTAATCATCGACAGCTCTCTCTCTTTTCAAGCACATATTAAAGAAGTCTGCCGTAAAGTGAACGCAAAAGTTTCAATTCTTCGTGGCATTCGCAAAATCATCCCTCCAGAAATTATGATTAAACTATATAAAGCTTTCATTCTGCCTCACTTTGAATACGCATCACCACTGTTTATAGGCCTAAGTAAAGGTCTGTCTGCAAAATTAGAGTCAACCAACGCATTCGCTTTAAGAATTCTTTTTAATCACTCTAAATCGACTACTTATGAAGAATTACTAAAAATTGCACGTATTAAAAGCCTGGAACATCGGCGCATAGAACAAGCACTTATACTCGTATACAAAAGTATTTATGGTCAAGCACTGAATTACATTCGTGAAATGTTTACCCTGCGAAGGAACAGGTACAGCTTACGGGGCCATCTCAAGGTTGTTCTTCCAAGGCCAACAACGTATTATATGCAGCATTCTTTCATGTACCAGGCCGGAAAACAATGGAACAATTTGCCAGACAATATAAGGACATCGGAATCACTTTCTTTACTTAGAAGAAACCTACAAAAGATACAATTATCACCTTCTTATGACTGCAGCTGTGATTTTTGTAAATAGACGACCTAATTACCCACATTTTCTCTTTCTTATATATATTTATTGATTTATTATCTTAATGTATTTAATTAACTATTTAATTAGGTAATCGATTCATTCTATTTTATCATATTTCTTCTTCTTATTATTATTATTTTATTTTTTTTTATCTGTATATTTATATAAAATATCACATTGTAATTGTTAATTCATTTTCTATGGCACATTTGTACTTAAACGAGCCTTCGCTCATGTGCGATATGTGGATAAATAAAATTACTTACTTTACTTACTTACATCAGTCTATCCATTCTTACTGTAATTAATACAGGGTTTTCAATAAGTTTTGAAATAGCCGTTTGAGCTAACTGAAGAAGGCGGTGACCTGATGAATAATTCATCAGGTCACCGCCTTCTTCAGTCAACATCATTTTTGCTCAAATAATTATTAAAAAAATTATTTTTTTAATAATTATTTGAGCGAAAATGATGGTAATGGTAATGGTAAGGTATTTATATACCGCTCATATCACATAGTCTCATGGCGGTTTACATCACTGGCCGGGGGACTTAACCAGACTGCTTGTGCAGTTTACTTTTAATGAAGTAAGTAATGAGTGCCCCCGTAATGTAGATATCTAGGACAGATGTTGTGGTTCAATTTTATCCTTGGTTCAATTTTTATTTCCTTTGTTTTGTACTCATTATCATACATTACCATACACAAGAACAAAGGAAAATAAAAATTGAACCAAGGATAAAATTGAACTACAACACAGACACTAGGGGTGGTCACAGCCAGAGTTTTGTTACGTCCTTAGTGGTTCTTTTATGTCCCACAGAATCAGATTAAGCGAAAGTACTGTGAGATGGGGCTTACGGTTTATTGTCCTTATCCGAGAAGGCTAGAAAGTCTAACCATTTGCAGATGTCATTACAAAGGCAGCACTTTCTCCTCAGTTATTTAAAGATCTGGGCCCAGTTGTTCGAAGCACGATTAAGCTAATCCCGGGTTAGAGCGAACTTTGAGTCCAGTTTAATTAATGTTCAATAAAAGCATTTCCAAAAGATTTTCATCCTTAAGTTTTTATTGGAATTCAACTTTACTTTAAACTTAAAATGTGATTTACAAAACTTTCTCAACGAGCGAGATTGAGACTTCGGTTAACTCTTATTCCTGGGTTAGCGTTAATCGTCTTTTGAACAACCGGGCTCTGAGTGTTAGTCTGGCCGGGGTTAGAACCCGCAACCTCCCACACAGTAGTCCGGTGCTCTACCATTGAGCTAGCCAGTCTGCGGTGTCAACACAGACAAAGTAGGCTTTGGTACAATGTAAGAGGTAAATTCTGACAAAGTTTTCACAGGTTGCCAGCTTTTAATGAAACCCCTACTAATGTTTAGATTTGGGGTTATTTTGGCCCAGAAAATCTATAAAATTTAGCTGTGTCTGTATCAGATATGAAGACACTCATTAAACTTTAATTCCTTTTGTACTGTATTTCCTTCATGAATTATTAATGAGGTTTTGAACATAAAAAGGATTATTAGAGGAATGTGTGAATACGAATAAATTAATATATAAATGAATAACAATATCACTGTGATATTGTTGTTCATTTTATTCATATTTGCTGGAATACTACTTGCAATCAGCATATTTGATAGAAGACTTTGGTAATTCTATTTCTGTTGTTTCAATTAAGCTTATTCTTACTAATTATTGGCTTGTTTTGAAAGTTAAGCATCATTGATTTTTTCACTCAACTACGAGGTGTACATGTACAGAAATTATACCCACGTTCATTACTAAAAGTAATCATTATGCCCAGATGTTGTGTTTACAGTGGTTTTTCATTTTTCAGTGGGAGTTTAACATTGCCGATGACATTTTTAGTTAGCGTCCAGTGATGTACATCTTGTTATTTCTTTAAATTTCTTAAGATGAAGCAACAGTGTTTGTAGTACATGAACTTAAACCACATTGTTTTTTATTTTGTGCTCTTTTAATTCCAGCTTGTCATAAGTGATGTACACTTTAGGTATGAAGATGGGACAACAACAGAATCCCCTCCATTTGCATTTGGCATCACCATTGCTAAACTGTCAGCGCAATCTACTAATGAAAACTGGGTGAGTATTGTACATACTATACAATGTAAACTTATCAACAGATATAGCATGAAAAGGCCACTTCCTGCCAGCTTACAGTTCTTTGTACTACATACAAGTATTTAAAAGCAGATTTCTTTCTTTTCTTACCTCCATTCAAATGTTGTTAACTAGTAAATTAAGACATTGATGCAAAGTGTGCCTTTATTTCATTCTTGACAGTTCTGCTGAGGCAGCAGAAAGAATTTGCTTTTCACCCTCCTGATGATAACTGTACATCCTTTCTGTGTTACCTGTACATACATGTACTGGTTATTCAGTACATCTGTCACCAATTATTGGTACACTGTACATATATGTATGACTACAGGGTTGGTAGAAGTGTTTGATCAGTTAATATTGGCGGAACTCATGCTCTGACTGGTGACAGCACCAAATATATTGTAGATTTGTTTTTCATCACATACTCTCTCATAACTCTCATACATTGCTAGTGTAAACCTCACATGTTGATTGGTATAGAGGAGTTTGCAATTAAAATATATACATGTTGTTCAATTTTATGCCTGGTTTAAATTTTTCCTTCCTTTTGCATAAATGAAATAGATTCCATTTGGTAGTTTGCATGTACTCTGATAACACACTGAGGACATCAAAAGGTGATAAGAACATCAGTCACATGCAGCTACTTGCCTGCAACTCATAGAAAACTTCTTTGTCCTTGCCACATTTTGATGTCATCCATCGATCTGTGCATTATCAGAGTACACACACACTGCCTAATGGAATCGATTTGTTAAATAATGTTGCAACACACAGATGCTATAGTTTCACCTACCACTTGGCCACAATCTTTAGTATTATTATACAGCTGTACATATACGCTAAAACTTACTGAAATTTCTTTGAATAAATTAATACGTGTACATGTAAATTGCGTCATCTACCATTTTATGTACAGTGTGTAGTTTAATATGCTGTGTATTATATTAATACCTGCTCTTTTTATGGTTAAAATGGCACAGAATCCTGAAGAGATCATTCAGAATGAACGAACCATCAAATACAAGCTGATAGAGCTGCAGAGCATGGCAATCTATTGGGATACTGATGTCACTCTAGTAGGTGACTTGCCATCCAGAGATCTTGAGGTCAGTTAATTCTTAAGCCCTAACATCAGTGATTAACACCTAATTTCTCCTTACATGTTCCATTAGCTATCATGAATTGATTAAACTTGACAAATCGAATGTGGTTTAGCGTTGTCTATACTCTTATCGACAACGATATTCGTCATCACAGTGGTCAAAATGTTGTGGACTCACGAGGTGCAGCCGAGAGAGTCCACACAAATTAACTCATAGGAGCTGAGTTTTGGTGCAAAAAAAAAAAAGCTTTTGATCTTAAACACTACTCAAATATTCAGAGCCTTCTATTAGAGTACAGTATCGACCTCTATGCTTAAGACTTCCCCTTGTCTCAAAGTTCCTGGATTCTATCAAGTCAAAGATAATTGGAAACATTAATGTGCATATAGAGTAGCTTGACCCCACTATCCCGTGACTGTTATATAGACATCTAGAGTTGTTTTAATGGTCAGTTGTTTCTTGTGGATGTTGTGGTGGACTGACATTTTTAATGCTTTATGGACTTCACATAGGAAAAGTATTGACATTCATGAAAAAACAAACAAAAAACAAACTGGGCAACAACAAAGAAAACAATCAGAGCCACACTAGCTTTGTACGCTGTATGTTATGAGCAAATGTTGTCTATTTTTTAAGATACTGTAAATTAGTTTTCCTTAAAACTGATTAATTGAAGAGCTGGGGTATTAAAGCGGCCTTTTTTTGCATATGGTTTTTTCTTGAAAAAGAAACGGAAACTGGCCAAAAAAAATTATGGGGCAATTTTGTTCTAGGCCACATGCAAAAATTCAGCTAATTTAGACCCCCCCCAACCTCCAAAAGAAAAAGAAAACAAAGCCTTAAAAGTCATTTGGGTCAGTTAATTATGCCGCCAGCCCTTCTTGATCCACTTAATATGCTTCTGCAACCTCAAATCAGATATTTGGAAAGCATTTTGACAGTCTTGCCCACAATCAATACAATAATATAAAAAAGAGTGTTTTGTGGTGGAAAACCCCCATAAACCCTCTTTTGAGGGCTTCTGATATTTCGCGCGGTTGCAGCCCCGCGAAATCCCACGAAATTCCCCAAAAAATGCAAAATCCGCCAGAAATATTACCAAATACATGCCAACAAAACATGTTTGATACTTATCTTGGCTATTAGACCTGTTTTATTCACCACAAACATCCAAATTTATCTTGAAACTTTGTCACTGCAACGAGTAAACAACGTCCCAAAACTACCAGACAATTTTAGATTAATGTTGTGAAAAACTGGGCACTGGCCACAATGTGAAACGTCTTGCCATTGGTCCATTTCTTGTGCGCATTGTTGTTGAAAGAGCAAATGATTATCTCTGTTAAAAAAAATGTTAAATGATGCTGGTCATATCAATGCAAAATTGATCGATTTTAGCGAAATTTGTCAAAAAAAATTCAAATGAAATCGGCTGTTTTTTGCTGATTGTTTATTGGCGAATTTACCGTGCAATCGGCCGATTTTCCCATGAATTTCCCCATGAAAATCCCTCAAAATTAGACTTTTTTCCGCTAAAATCCCGCGAAATTGGCCGATTTTTCTGCGAATGTTGACCTTTTTCCACTAAAATCCCACAAAATCGGCCAATTTTCCCGCGAAAATTCCGCGATATCGGCCAATTTTTCTGCGAATTTGCCCCACGAAATTTAATTTTTTTTCTGCGACCAATCAGAAGCACTGAATTTTTTGTTCAGTTGACCTGCAGCTGTAATTCATGGCCAGTTGACATGTAATCTACTATTTTGAATTTCAGAGTGCACTTCAAAGAATGATAAACAGAAACCAAGGAAAAGCTGGATTTAGTGTGAGTGGCTATTATGAGAGAGTTTGGACTTGAAATTTAGAGAAACATTTCAGCTCCAACACGTACTGGTGACTCCCATTTATTTTGTTGTGCAGATAAAGTCAGACAGGGGCATTTTGCTGATAGCACATTTTGTTGTACGTTACACAGGTCCAAGGGACAAATGTGGATTTTTTGCCCTTTCAATGTACATGAGAAACTCATAAAACCTGCCTTAAAGTGCTAGACAGCAGCTTTCATTTGAATCGTCGCACTTTACTGTGACTTTCATTGACAAATGTACTCTAAAGTTTGGCACCCATACACAGTAGCTGCCATTATGTTTTTTTAGTGACAACAACCAAGTACTGTACTTTCCACCTTTTTACATGAAAGTACATTACTAACATTTATCACAACAATAACAGGATCTCAACTGATTTTTTGACCTCATTCTTAAACCACATGTATAAGGTCCCATGAATCCACAAATTAATGTACATGTAAGTATAAAACTCACATCAAATTATGATTGTCCTTTATTTTTAGAAGCATCAGTACATCTTGGAACCCACTAGTGCACAGGCAAAGATGAAGCGAAATTCCAGTGCTCTACCTCTAAGATCCCGACAGATGCCACGTTTTGTGGTGGATGTTCACGTGGAGAAGATTCCATTGTCGCTGGAGGACACACAGTACAAGATGTTGATAACTCTGATGGAAGGTTTTGAAAGACACTTCAGACAACGTCATTACCTCAAATGGAGACCAAAAAGTCCTGTCAAAAACAAGTAAGGAGTGGAGAGCATAGCGTACAGCACATACAATAAACACATGCTGGGTTTCTTTTTATGTGATAAATTATACTGTATGAGAATTAGCAATAATTAAAAGGAACAGCATTCTGGCATCCTTGTGGTGCTATAATGCCAAGTTCAAACATGACAGGAGCCATTAAAAAGTCCCTTACATATAAATTAAGTAATGGCCGATATTTGGATATTATCATCTAATTAAATGGTTTTATGCAGGGTGAGTCAGATTAGGTGTTATCAGATACATGTAATTAAATAATTATACGAGTATGCAAAAATCGTCAGTTACAGTACTTTATAATGCGTGAGATTTTTTAACGGCTCTTGACATCTGAACTTACAGTGACTTTTAAATGTTCCTTTTAATTATCGCTGATTTTACCGGTTAGGTCAATGGTGGAGCACTGGACTACTGTGCGGGAGGTCATGGGTTCAAACCTTGGCCGGACCAACACTCAGGGTCTTAAAATAATTGAGGAGAAAGTGCTGCCTTTGTAATGAAGTCTACAAATGGTTAGACTTTCTAGTCTTCTCGTATAAGGACAATAAACTGTAGGCCCCGTCTCACAACTCTTCATAATTCTCTGATTTTGTGGGACATAAAAGAACCACTAGGGACGTTTAAAAAAACGCTGGCAGTGACCACCCCTAGTGTCTGTCTTAATTTGATATTGACATTACGAGGGCATTCATAAATCAACTTCATTAATTGTAAACTGTGTTATAAGCAGTCTGCCAAAGTCCCCTGGCCAGTGTTGCGCATTTGAATATTGCATAGAAAATGTGCCATAGAAATGCGATATTATTATTATTTTTTTCCAATATCAGTCCTAATATATGTACATGTACTATTTAGAAAAAGGCACAAAAGATCCACAGTTTTGTCCATTTATGGCTGCAAATGTTTCATTCAGGCTTGTGGGCCAACAGCAAGCTCCACCTATATCAGCCACTGAATTCACAATGCAGATACTACTGAATGTCTTCATATTAATTTTTACCATTTGAGGGTACATTTCTCATGTATTAATACCTTAGTGCTTCTTTCAGTGCAAGAGAGTGGTGGCAGTTTTCAATAACCTGCATTCTGCAGTCGATCAAGGAGAGAAACATGCATCAGACTTGGGGTTTTGCCATTAAACGAGCTCATGACATGGTGAAATATGTCAACATATACTCAAAGCATCTCATATCTGGCACAGTTGAGCCAGCTCTCAAGGTAACTACTCTTGCATGTACATGGAGGGTATCTGTGTTAGTATGCTTTAAAACTGCAAAACATTGAAGCATCAGTCTATAGCTAACCCTAGATAGACTTGTTGAACAGGACTTCCGACTAACATGTAGGCCTTAGCTAGCAGGTTATAAGTTTGGTGTTGCAGTAAGGCCCGTTTCAAACGCCGTGCTAATGCCATGTTGGACTCAATTAATCAAATTAAATTTGACTTAAAGGGGCAGTGTCACGCTTTTGTACCATCATTTAAAAAGCTTTAAACTGCCAATGCATCAGTGGAAACCTTAAAATAATGGTCTAGTTTTGTTGCCAAAGACTGTAGTACTGCATTGACACCATAAACTCCTGTATTCCATCTAAGATGACGAGGATGGAAATGGATTGAAATTTGAAAAAAATGGCAAGTTTTTTCAAAATTTCAAGCTATGCATTGAAAAATCACCAAAAAAATTATTATGGTTAGCTCTCCCTGCTAAAATTTCATTGGAATTCATCTTGGTGATTCTGTAGGAGCCTTTTTTGCACGATAACAGGTAAAAGGCAGTAATTTTGGCAGAATTGAACCAAAAACAGCAAAAATCCCGGTGACACTGCTCCTTTAAGCACGACGTTTGAAACCAAGTCGGGCTACTGCCATGTAGCACAGCAAGCTGTGGTATTGCCGTGTCGAACTCTATTCATAAATTAACATTTTGGATTTGCTTCGTACAATGGCTGGTCAGTGAATTGGTCACGACACTCGACAATTCTGGGTACGAGATTGGACAACAGCTTTTTATTCCATGGAATTAAATTTGTGGTATTCCGGGGTGTTCAGAGGAGTCTGATGTTTGTCCTCTTTGTACATGCCATCCTACTAACAAACATCAGCGGCGATACAAAACAACATCTAGCAACTAAAAACGTCTTTGACCTCAGTGGTATTTCAACCCATGAAGGTCCAAATAACCAACAACAGGTTTTGAGGCTTTGTTAAAGGTCGAGACACTTACATGTATCCTGCCTGTGTTGCAATGAATGTGTTTGTGCTTATCTATTTGCAGGCAGTACAAGCATACATTGAAGATGAATTACTTTTTGAGGAGTTGGTAGTTTTAAGATCCATTGCACAAACACGAGCTGAGAATGAACTTAGTCAGGTACAACCTTTTAGCCTTCAAATTACTTTGTGATGCATTGTGTGTAATTTTTTTGTTGACTAAAGATAACACTTGTTTTTTTAAAAAAATGTCTGAGATTGGAAACTACCCTGTTCTCTGCTAGCCTGAGAGGCATCTCATGTCCTGGTGACGTCAAGTTTTTCATAACTGAATGTATAGCTGCACTTAAGCAATGCAAACATTAATGTTTAGTAATAGCAACCATGTTGGTTGAGGACTGTTTGGTTACAGCGCACTATATATGTAGTTTAATTTTACGTATTTTTATTATTTTTATTCTGTTGTTGTAAGGCACAGTTGATCATCTCGTCATGAAAACTGCGCAATGTAAATCTTCAGATTATTAATATAAATCTCCAGATTATTACTTTTTGGCCTTTCAACAGGAAGATAAAACTACATATACAATTACTGTAGTTGATTCATTTAATAATACCAGCTACGTGAACTCTAGAAACATTGCAGCGAATATTTGATATATGTAAACCACTCGATGTTTTGTCCCTGTTTTGGGTTTCCAGGCACTGAGAAGTCAGTTACATAAAAAAGGTGCATTTCCAGTTGCCATTACCGGGTGGCTAGAGTGGTCAGTTTGTGAATGCTGTATGTGCACTCATTTGGATTACTGTTTGTATACTGGTCAATGCTTTGAATTTCTGCCAAATGGCGCATATAATTTTCAGACTATACATGTACAAGTTTGGGAATTTTGTTGAGCTAGCCCTTCAAAAAGGTGCATTCTATTTTACAAACTAACCATTCTGACTGTCCGGTTCTGGCAAATGGAAAGCACACAAGTTGCATGTTATGTAATTTAAGCTATGGCCCCTGACCTTTGTGACCACATTGGAATGAAATTGGTGACACTAAGCATTACAGGGTTTTTTGGGTCCAGGTGGTTGGATCACAGTACTGCAGTTTGGTAATTGATCCACAAAGTTTCTTTTGCAGATGCAGCCTGTTCGTGGAGACCAGCCTGAAGAGCTGCAACAGGAAGAACAAGGTAAAACTTCCAGTGGGACAGGAGGTGGGACTGGGAGTTGGCAGGGCTGGTTGACTGGATGGTACAGTTGGTATGGAACAGACACTACTGATGGGCCATCTGGTGGTATGGAGGGGGAAGATGTGGCATCAATATTCAAGGCGGAGCCGCCAACTACAAAAGGTAACAATGCAATCATTGAGTCACCTTTTTCGCTTTGCCCTGATATCAAGAACACTATACATGCACCACATCGCCTTGTACAAGCTTCCACCAGTGTTATAACGAACTGAAGCATTTCTCACTGTTTTGAACTTTGTTTAGCAAATACCTTTCACCTTGGTCTTAGCAGCTTCTTGTAAAGTCTTGTACCAGTGTTCTAGAGAAGCTAAAGCAGATGTAATAGTTTTGCAAAATGAATATTAATGTCAGTTGCCATAGAAATGTTCAAACTCATCAAATAAAGCAAAAGCTCTATTCTTCATTTTCGCAATATACAACTGTACTCTTAAACTGAACAGTGTTTTTACAAAGATTTTGCAGTGTATCCTTTCTGGTATTTAGCAGCCTGAAATCCACACAAAACATCACTGTCTGGTCACTTTTCTTATAAATGGAAACTTACTGATTTCAACTGAAAGTCTTTTTCAGCATGTGTTTATTTTAGGTTAATTGGTATATTTAAAAGGCTTTACCGGTGGCGTGTTTGTAAACACTTTTTGCAGAGGAAGAAGAGTTTCTGGGTGAGCTTGCTGACAGTCATCTCAATGAATCCATCTTTAACCGAGACCAGGTGTTTGCTCACTTGAACTTCCGACTTGGTGCTGGGTCCTTTAAACTTGTCAACACGAAACACTCAAACACTGCTGCACAGGCTACAACCATACTTCCAGTAATTGAAGTGGAGTTTTCAGATTTAAGATGGGACTCAGAGATGCGGCCTCGTTCAAGCACCTGGGAGTTCAGCATGAGTCTGGGAGCTGTGTTTGTTAGAGATAAACTGACACCAGGAACATTGTTTCCCGCTTTGGTTTGTCCCCAGGGTCGGGAATCTCAGGCACGTAGACCTTAACTATAATGTTCATAATAATGTTCATATACAGATGTCATTCAGTGTTCAGCCAAACTGTTGTAACTTAGCAGCCTTCTACTATCATGTTGCAGCAAACTACTTTTAAGGTTTTTCTTTCCTTCTGTACTCGGGATTGAGAAGAGAAAGTGCTTGTGGAGACGTTCTTGGGAAAAACAAGTCTGAAGAGAACGCTTCTCGCGTTTTCGCCCTGGTTTAAATGCCTCCCTTTTATCATTCTATCCAAAGTTATTTTGAGGCACCCCAAAATAATCAAATGAACGCCCAGAGTTTATAACTTGTCGGTAAATTACAAGCATTGTCGCCAAATGCAATAAGGTAGGATTGAAATGAAGAATTGGAAATGGAAATATGGATGAGTAGTTTTTTTTTCATTGAATCCAAACTTATTTTGATGCAATAATGGAATGAAGAAGTAGAATCGTTAACCTGTCAGTATCGCAGGATTATTGCTGAATGTAATGAAGGTCTGAAATTAAAAGTTTATTTGTTGGAGTAAGAAATAATAAAAAGAGGAGGCACGTTTGTCGGAAAATTTGTTTTGGGTTAAGGTAACATCTGTATGTTTGGATCTTGGCTAACAGAAAGTCTCCCAGGCCAGGACACGACAAGGAACATTAGCCAAAGGTACTGTTGGGGCAATGATGACCTCTGTTGCCAGTCTGGGCCTAAACATCTTGCAAGACATGAATGAACCGGTGTTTGAAATGAAGTTTGAGTCTCTTCCGCCTGCCAGCAAAGTTGCTTACAGGTCAGTTTTATTGGGAAACTGCTGCGTGATTCCGTCTTCATTTCGTACTTGTAGTTTTTACTTTTTCGTGTTATGATTGTTAGGTTTAATGCGGTTTTTAATGAGAAGCTCCTCCATACTCAGAAACAGAAACATTTCGCTTTAATGGGGCACTGTCACGTAATTTGGATCAGAACCCAAGCGTGTTGCCAACAGTGGAACATTTGTTTAAAAATGTCTGCAGTTTTCCTGCAAAGTACTGAATGTGTGCATTGGAACTATTTGCGGTTGTCTTTGGTCATGGATAACACGGAGGAAATAGATTGAAACTTGAAAAAGTTAGGTTAACTTTTTCAAGTTTTGTCATTGTGTCTAGGAAAACACAATTCGTCCACGAAAAAAATTGAAATCTACCTCTTCCGACTTCGTGCTACACGGGCCATTCGTGTAACAGAAAAAGTACTTCCTCGCAATTTGAACAGAATTACAACAACAATTCCCATGATAGTGACCCATTAATGAGCAACAACATGTAAGAAGTGTCAGCCAAACTGAAGTCTTGTTACTCTGGGGGAGCAGGGTTGGCGCAGTGGTGAGAGCACTCGCCTTCCACCACTGTGGCCCGGGTTCGATTCCCGTACTCGACGTCATATGTGGGCTGATTTTGTTGTTGGTTCTCTTCTCTGCTCTGAGAGGTTTTCCTCCGGTTACTCCGGTTTTCCCCTCTCCTCAAAAACCAACACTTCTAAATTTCAATTTGATCCGGAATGCTCGAACGTTTAATACATGTGCCGCCGGCTCGGGAGATTGGGCAAGCACTCCCCACGCTATCGAGCTTAAATGAATTGATTTGATTTTATTAAATGTCAACGTTCTTTTGTTGCTGTGTAGGCTGTCAGTGACTACTCAGCCACTTGACGTGGTGTACAACCCATTGGTGTTAGACCACATCTCCGAGTTTTTCTCCCGTGCATCAATGGAAGGAACCCAGGCCCTTCACATTGAACGTCAGCTCCGTGAAGTGGCACGAGTTAGATACGAAGAGCTCAAGAACCAGACAAGAGCTGAATTAGTCCAAACTCTTGATGCCATGATGGCGGGATCAGAAGGGGTAAGAAAAGTAGACTTGCTTTGCGCACTGAGGACAAGCCATACATTTTGTTTGATAACGCAGATGTTTGGCCAGTGTAAACTGCTTTACTATGGCATCTAGCGAGCCACATTCGTGCTCAAGACAGAGAGAGGTTGAGCAGATACGAATTTTAGATGCACACAAACCTCCTGCGATAGACCACTCAAAATGTCAAGCAGCCTTGCTGGTCGCTTACACGAGGTGCTTGCTTACTAGAGGTCAGACCATGGGGGGTGTACATGTACAGTTTGAATCGTAGTAATAACAGAGAATTACTCCGTGTACTGAGTTGTGGAGACAGCAGGCACATGTGCAGATTCGGTTTTATAGTGGTGGGAGTAAATTTGAAGTGTTAATCTCTCTTCTTGGTTTTCAGTCACGCAAGTAAAAAAATAAAATCATCAACCATTGGATAGATAAAGTCAAGAAATTGACATATTGTAGAATAGTAATAAATAAACAACATGCTAAAGTCTCAGGGCTGTGCGGTATCCCGTACTCGAGTTATTCGGCGAAATCTACCACTCAAAATTATAGAGGTTAGTATGGAAACGCCATGTTAGTGTTCCTCTGAGGGGCACAAATATGGCGGCCGGAAACGAGTGAAAACACCTGGAATTTACTTTTGCTTTCTCAAAGGCTTTCTTCTCTGTTTTAAGCTTGCAAACATTCACATAGACACTTCTCTTATCATGTTGGCTTTTCAGACCTAAAAAAATACGCGGGGAATCGATGTTTTCATGTACGTGACATGCTTGTCAGCAGACATGTTTATGTCACACACTGTAATAAAATCTAAAATTCTAATTGCCCTATTTTCAAAACAAAGCAAGCAACCGAGCTGAAAACATGCAAGCCGATACATTTCTAAAACGTCTTTTACGTGATGAAGCTAAAAATGCAAAAGTTTGTTTTATTTTGAATTTTAGTTTTTTATGACGTCATGTGAAAACCAAGAATTCCTTTCCGAGATTGTCGTGACTTGAGAGGTGACTATACGGTATAATATATAATGTTTCAGTAAAAGTAAGAGGAAGACGGAAAACGCATTTTCGTAGGGAGAGCAAGCCATATTGAGCCTGGCCTCAAAGTTTAAACAAAACAATATTGTCCAATTTGTTCAAGTGTCAATCCACTGGCACGCTTGACATCCACCGCACTGGACGACAGCAAACGCTCTTATTGACAACCATTGTTTTCAAGCTCCTTTTGTCACTAAGAACTATTTATTTTTTAAAGTACTGCTAAATAGCTTTACAATATACCTCTCTAAGAATAACTAAAGGAAAGTTAAGTAAAGCTTCAGCAAGAGGTTTCGTTATTAATGGAGTAGTCCTTTTGTTTCTAGAAGTAATCACCCAGCTAGAAACATTTTACAAGTCTTTCCAGCTCTACTTATTTGTATGAAACGAAAGACATAACATGCGGTGCATGTATCTCTGATTTAGGGTCAGTCAAAAAGATGGGATATTCAGTTGGACATCTCTGCCCCAAGATTTCTGGTACCAGAGAGTTTTCAGGACAGAAAAGCTTCAGTGGTAAGCTGTATGCAGTGTTTGAGTGTTGGAAAGAACTTATGTTTGATACTGAAGAAGCAGCAGCAGCAGCAGTCATGAAATCTGTATATAGTTATAATTGAACTCTCATTTCATTACAGTTTTTTGTAATCTTTACCTGGCAAGAGTACAGTCTTCGTATTTAAGGGGAACTTGATCACTTTCAAAGAAAACATAACCTTGACTTTAGATTGTGTATCACGGTTAGATTCCAGCCGGGAAATTGAATTTGTTTTCAATTGTTGATTATTCTTATTTTGTGTCAGGTTTTGATAGACTTTGGCCATTTAAGCTTCGCAAACACCCAGGCTCTTAACAGAAAGAGGACAACATCAGAAGGGCAAGATGCACAAACAGATATGGAAGGTGAGCGCTTGATTTAACATTATTACCATCGCTACCATGTAAGTGATTAACTTTACGTTCTACCAGCAGATGTGCCTGCTTTAATACTGAAGCATGTTTAGAAAATTCATAACCTCAAGGATAACCAGATGATGGACGCCTTTTAATCGTCCAGTCTTTGGAAAGTTCATCATGATTACACACATAAGAATAGCAACGCAGTTATTATGAAAGTCGTCATCCTTCCTGAAATTAATTTAACAGCAGGAGAACAACGCCGCCGGTCGAGGTAACTTAAGGTCATAATTGGAGGAAAACTGGGAAAAATAAGTCACGGCAAAACATAATAATTTTATTTCTATCGCAGTTTGAGATGTAAACCACGATTATCTCGAATCACGGAATAGCTTAAGTCGGCTCCTGGTATTTAGTTTTGTTCCTGAGGAGGGGTTGTAGAGATTGTTTACATTCATTTGTGTAGCGTTCCTTTGTTTTCCTACCTGTTCTCCTGCTCTGAAGAGAAGCGTGACGTTATTGGGTACTGATAATGCATATAAGAAGAGAGGGTTCTGTGTTGGCTGTATGTGTAATGGTTCTGGTTTTGTCACCCTCTGTGCAGATGACTCTTTTGTGACTCCGCCCAGCACCCCTCCTGTGGAGGAAGACGAAGAATTTATGTCCATCAGTGACTCAACAGATGCACTGGTGAACGAAATGAGCAGCGAGACTCTTATGGACATGATGTACGAGAGGTGAGGATGTCATCAAGGTAGTTTTCTTGGTTTTGCGGCGTTCTTTGGTGCACATGAAATGCTTCTTGCAATACCAGTAATTGCAAGCCAGGGGAAATCGGGTTTTGTTCTAGTTAGTGGGTCGCTTGAGGTTACCGAGTTCGAGTTCGTGGGCTTGTGCTGTAGTTGGAATGTCATCATTTTTAATATATTCTTATCTAGTCGTACCTGTCAACTTGCTGTTACAAAGTAGAGTTTGACCACGTTAAATAAAGGATTGATTGGTCGATTGATTGATGAAACGATTAATTGATCAATTATTAATTGATTTATCACTTTCATTGCTCTATTGTGGTGAGGTGATTGTGCCCCGAGCTGTAGCCACTTGAAACCTGTTCTTTATCATCCAGCTTATTTGCATTATTCAAGTCCATATTGTGAAAATCTTAGTTTAATTTTGCCTTTGGCTTGTATGTAGGTACACTCTAGACTTGTCTGACATACAAATGGTAGTGTGTAATGTAAAGGACAATTGGTCAGAAGTTGCCAACAAGCCGTTCATGACGAGCGATGTCCATGTGGTGGATAAATTTACAATTACCATTCAGATGGAAAGGTGAGAAGTCTGATTTTAAATGAAGTATAGATGAAGCAGACTTGGCTGATAAAACGGCATTGCCACTGCAGAGGATCAAAATGTTACTTGTGTGAAACTTGTCGTTCAGGGTCAGTATAAGATGACACCAGTTAAAACTATGGTAATGGTAATGATGATGATGATAAGCGAATTTTTTACAGAAATTGAATTTTTTTACAGAAATTCGCTGCATTGAGTTCTGAAATTCTGCTTTGTATCTTAAAGTGTGTTTTCATGTCATGCCAAGCAAGGGTTTTGTTTCTTTTGCATATTTCAGAAGTGCTTTCATTACTCGTTAAAAGGCATTTCTGGACTTGGATTAAAGTATTATTACTCGGGCCGCTAGGGTGTGAGTCTAGGAATGGTCCCTGTTTTATTTCTTGGTGTATTTCTTGGAAAAATAACATTTTGAAAGCTCACGTTCGTTTCTTTTTCAATTTTTCCGCAAAAGACACTTCAGTGAGTCACTTCGGAGGTTTCTCTGACCATAAATATTATGTCGAATTCTAAACCAGTTCGATAAGCACTTCCTTTATCGAACAGTGAACAGAACCTATGCGTCGATTGGGCATGTATTTTAGTCATTTCAATAAATACACCATTTAGACCTAATTAACTGTGCTGGTTGTGCATGGTCAAGTGGACATAGCTGTCGCCTTTCTGCATTCGATAAGCCTATGCATTGATCTACGCAAGCATGGTACCTGCATTCAGCCATTTGAAGTAAATGCACCATTTTCACGTCGTTAACTATGCCGTGGACATGGCTGTCGCTGTTTACGCGGGAGAGGCCAAGTTCGAATCCTCGCTGGGGCACCTACCACAGTCTTACTTTCTTTTTCTTTTCAGTTGATCTGTTTTTATTTTTATTTTTTTACAGGTACAAAGTTACTCGCAGTGTGTGAGCTGTAAAACGATTTTATAATTTTATGGGGATATCTTTTAATAGGGATTCTATGGATATTCACGACAAACAGACTCGAACATCATAATATAAGCAAGCTATGCGCCCGATGTAACAAGGGGAGATTTTCCTCTTTTCTTTTGTTTAACACTAAATTAGGGCTAAACTATTTTTGGAAGCCCGAGTTAAGGCTAGTTTTAGCCACTTGTTGAAAATTCAATTTAGTTTTGATCCTCGCCTATATCTAAATAAGGGAAAACATTTTGAAGTCTGGTTTGAAAAAAACGGTGTTGTTCCGTGTTTAAGCTCTGTTTTCCTTTCCTTTCTGATCCATTGCATCCTTAAGTCTGCTGATTCTATATACAACTTAAAAAAACAGATTACAATTATGCTGTCAATTGCTAAGTTTTGTCATTTCCCAAGTATGTGTGTAGTTTTAACTGTTTCATTACCTTTCTGTCCGCTGGCGCTGTCTCTTAAAGTGCTACTACGATAAAAAAATCACTCGTCTTTTTTTCTTCAAATTTCGAAAGTGTGTTTGCTTAACAACCGACTCGCGAAATTTCAAGCTTTAATTTGGAGAAGTCAGTTTTTTATTTTGACTGAAATATTTCTATTTATTGTCCGCCATTACTAACTTCAAAATCTTGAGAGAACTGGATCGAGGACATAATGACGTAGAAAGCTCACAAGCGTAAGAATGCAGTGTGTGTAAACCCGGCTGATTTAGTGTGCAGCACGGGAATTTTGAGATATCAGACTCTCAAACTCGTGTTTTGCATACTTAATAAGCTGCATTCACACACTGCAATTTTAAACCAGTGAGTAAATGACGTCATTTTATCCTGGATCCAGCTCTCCGAGGCCTAATCGGTCAGTTATGAACGTGAGTAATGGCGGACCGTTAAATTAAAAATTTGTACTCAAAGTAAACAGTCTTCTGCTTGAAATTAAAGCTCGAAAGTTCGCGAGTCGAGTGTTAAGAAAACACACTTTCGAAATTTGGAGAAAAAAGACGAGTGATTTTTTTATCGTAGTAGCATTTTAAAGGTAGAAGATGATGGCTACATTAAGAAAGTCACCATGGACAGAAGTAACTTCCATCTCGTTTTATGTCAGTCATTATTTTGTAAGCCTTGTGGCTGTTAATGGCATGAGACGTGCACCACTCCCCGAGCACCAGCACTCTTAAACTGTTGTTGAGCGTAAAAAACTTTCTTAAAAAGTGACTCCCTTATTGATTTCGCAGGAGATTACTGTTCACTGCAGATCCTCAGTACCCTGCGGTGACTCTGTTTGCAAAGCTTCCCAACCTGGTACTTCATCTCAATGAACACAAGGTATTTTGTTGTATCCTGCTGCCTTCAATTCCTCCCTTCCCCACTCCACAAATACAAGGAGACTGAAACCAGTGAGGTATTATGGCATCGTTTGGGTTGACCCACAGTGACAAACATTGCACATTTCGATGTTTCCATAGCTGCTACAGCAGCTCTTGCTGATTCTCCTTTGACCAAAACACCTTTTCCTTCGCAGTAGACTACAACCCAGACGATAACAGATACCATAATTCCCCACTCGTGCCAGTCTCACCATACTGTTTGGAGTAGGTAATTGAGATGTATTCAGTAGGGCCTAGAATCTTGATTGTGTAACCATCAAATCCGCCTGTCGAATGTAACTTACTTGGCTTAGCCTATCGTCACTCTTTCTCAGCACGAACAATTTTAAGATATTATTGTGAAACCCTCTGGTTACAACAGTTTTGTTCTTGCTTTCATTCCCAGATTCTGTGTGACAGCATGCTTCTTTGAGTTGGGGCATAATGATGTTGTTTCAATTGTTTTCTTTTCTTTACTAAAATATTCTCAACCCATAAAGACACCATTGTTAATGGTGTTAGGCAGGCTGAGTCTATTGACTCTTTTAAGCGTAAACTTAAGTCGTTTTATTTCAAGAGACTTTTCAACGTTTTTGATGGCGACAACTTTCGTACCTTTAAAATAATTTGTCCTAAATGTCGCCGGGTAAATACCCTTGCTGCGTGCACTTGTTAAGCAGCCTATTAAGTCTATTTATATGATTAAGTTAATATTTTAGGAGAGGGTTGGGTTGGTGCTTAAACCTAGTAGGGGACTTATGTCCGGTACTGCTTTGTACAAATCCTTAAATAAATAAATAAATAAATAAATAAATAAATAAATAAATAAATAAATAAATAAATAAATAAATAAATAAATAAATAAATAAATAAATAAATAAATAATGTTTTGCCAAATAAATGGATGACATACGGTGTAAATCAACATGGTCATTAACCAAAACAGAATTAAGATTGGTCAATTGTAACGTAGTGTTGATGTTCGCATGGTTACTTTATCTAGCTCCAAGCCTTGACGAAATGCCTCAAACAGCTGAGTAGACCTAAAGCTCCTCCTGCCCCTACACCAGTGACGCGAGAAAGGATTGTTGCTAGTTCTACTCCTCTACCTTATCCAGAAAGTAAGGAAGAATGACCATGCTTATACGGTTGCCTGTTGATTAAGTGTTTGATTAGTTCGTGACACCGTTTATACCTATATCTGGAACTCGCCTTCAAGTGATTAATGGGGATGCAAGAACTGTTGGAAGATTTTACACTCACCATTGCGTCTTCCACAGTTGTTAGGTTTGATTCCTCAGCTTAAAGCGAAGCCTTTGGAGAGTTTAGAATTATCTACTCTGAAGCTGTCACAACCTAACCAGTTCCAAAGCCTTTGTCCAGTACCTACAGTATAGCCAATGTCATGGTCATAGCTTTTTTTTGGTGTCAGTTTACGCGAATTAAGGTAGCAATTGAAGGGACAGTTCAAACTCCATGGTCATGTAGGCTTGCACACTGATCTTGCAGCTTGCTATCACCTAGGCCAACACACAATTGGGCACCGTTGATACTGAGGTTGAAAACAATTTTCACTGTGCTATTTAAACTATAGATTAGACCTTTTAGAATCGATCGTCCTCAGCCACTTCGGCCAGTAAGGTTAGACTTTTTTTGTGCTCATGTTTTAAGGAGTGGACAGCAGCGGTGATGACTTGTACTACAGCTTGTACAGCAGCAATGTGACGATTCCTGAGATGCTCAAGGAATCACCAACCAGGTAAATACTGAATATGTGACTGATCATCGCAGTTATGAGCACTACTTAAGCAGCAATGAAAGTAAAGCCTGAAAAAATAAAAATAAAAAAACAACTTCAGGCTTGTACGGGCCTGAATTTTTTTAAGGCTTTATTTTCACTACTGCTTAAGTACTGTTCATAACTGCGATGATCATTCATTCTTTATCCGCAGTTCAAATATATGATTTTCATAATATTCATTCTCGCAGGTAAATACTGTCGCCTAACAGAACAGTGGTCACGTCAGCCACTGGTCGTGTACAAAAGGTGACATAGATTGTCAAGGAACCTCGGACTTTTTTGTTTGTTTGTTTCAAGTGGAACAAGACAACTGTTAGGCTCAGGTGATCCTTTGCATTTGTCACAAAATGGGAGCTGCCAGGTAGAACCACTTTTTTGGGGAGCAGGGATGGCGCAGTGGTGAGAGCACTCGCCTTCCACCAATGTGGCCCGGGTTCGATTCCCCGACTCGACGTCATATGTGGGTTGAGTTTGTTGTTGGTTCTCTTCTCTGCTCCGAGAGGTTTTTCTCCGGGTACTCCGGTTTTCCCCTCTCCACAAAAACCAACATTTTCAAATTCCAATTTCATCTGCTTGTAAAGCGCATTTGAACATATACACATGGAAAATGCGCTATATAAGTTCTAAATTATTAAATTATTATTAATTATTAGCCTATACTCGGGCCGGTCGGTTAGAAAATAATTCAAACTGATCGATTCTGTTGAAGAGCCTTTAAGTTAGCGTGATAGACCAAAGGTCGTGAGTTCGAATCTCGCCTCGGCAAAGTCAAAGATTGTTCCTTTGAAACTTCTGTAGCGTGGGCTCAAAATCACCCAAGCTTACTCATGGGCTGGAAATTCGTGACACGGATTATATTATTACTGGTAGCCTGAGTAATAATATTTAACAGATTGAATGATTAATAGAAAAAACCTATGGTTCACTTAATGCGTAAACGGGCAAGGCATTTGCCTTGATGATTTGTTCGGGATTGTCTTGCGTCTTCTAATTGTGCCTGCCCTCTTGAAAATGGCTGAAAATTTTGCTTGAATGCACCACAGGCGAATCAGCAAATCAGCCGTGGATACCACGTTAGAGGACAAAACCAAGGAACTCATGGAGGAATCAAGAATGGTGGTCGTCCAGTTTGGTATTGACAGAGTTTCTCTTGGTGTTCACAGCATGGGTAAGGATTTAACATTGCGTTTGCATTACCTACTTAACACAGGGAGTTTGAAGTAGGAGCCTTCACAAACAATGTTACAGCCCGCTGAGTGTTTGCCGTGTACTAAATAATCCTAAATAACATACGTGCCTTGAGATATCGCATACTGGATATGTCCACAAATGTTGGCTTTCTGGTACATGTTGTGGATTTGTAACTCTACTACTGAAAGCTTGAGGCAACGCCTGACGAATTTTGTGCGTCAGTTTTCGCTTAAAAACTGTTGAGTGGTTCGGAATTTTCAGTGGTACGGTCTGGATTCTGCTTAACCAATAGCTCGGAACTAGTAATTAGTAGGTCATTAGTTTTTCTCTTGCTGAGAGAACTCAGAAATTGCATCTTTCATTTGTCTACCACGGTTAAATTTTACCATCTTATGTATGTGTACCCTCATTGCGTATATGCCACCTGTCGACATTCATATCGTAACAATATGGGGGACGTTTGTCACATAAAACTAGTTTAATCGCCTAGCTCCCACGTGTGCCCTGTAGCTCATTGGTAGAGAATAGTAATTGAACGTTCATAGGTTCGGCTTCTATTGGTAGAACTAGGAATGTTTTTTTCTAGTATGTGCCTGTCACTGTAGAGAAATTACACCGTTCAGTTGGCCAACTAGTTATTGCTCTTGTTTAACTCTTTTCTTACGGACGTTTTGTGCGTCTTTTTTGCAATTTCCGGAGGGTAGGAGGTCAAATCGATGTCGTTATCCCATATAAGGGGTTACCACGGAACAGGTGGTAAGAAGTGGTGTCGATGTTTGCTGGCAATGTAGACGTTAAGCTTTAAGAGGAATTTTTGTCTTAAAATCTTCAAGACAAAGTTGCGTATTTTACGGTGTTGTCCGGTGTTGTGTTTGGTTTTGCAACCGAATAAAAGGTCATATTCAATGAAAATTGGGAGTTTTGGTCAGTTTAGAGGATGATAAAGTCTAAACAGCAATAATAATGGTTCATTTCAAACATAGTCCAAGATTTGAGAAAGTTGTGGGTTTTCAAGGCAGTGTACAAAAATGCACATTATTTGGTAAACGTGTTGGAAAAGAGTTAACCCTTTCGCTCCCAAGAGGTCTCCCTTTGACGAGTAAAATCGTCTGGCGTTAAATTTCCCTGTTTGCCCGCGCGCGCAACATTTGTTGCGGACACAAAAAATGTTTCTGATTTTTACCAGAAAAATTTTGTGTCCGCAACAAATGTTTCCTCGTTTGCGCAGCATGGAAACACTACGTTTTGTTTTGTGTCCCGCTCATTTGCGCACCCAAGAAACATCATGAGCAACAATATGTCCGCAACAATGTGTCCTCCTTTGCCAGGGCCTTTAGACAGAGGAAAATCTATAAAGTCACTCTTGGGATTGAAAGGGTTAAGAAAGGTTACTTAATAATCATGGTGCATTTGTTTGTAAATACAGGTTGCCTGATAGCTGAACTACAAGTTTTAGGAGTCAAAGCAAACTACATGAAGCGGCCGTACGACTCCACCACCTCCTTTGCTGTCCACGGCGTTCATCTTGTCGACGCAATCCAGAATTTCGGACCTGAGTATGAACTACTATTTTCTTCATGTAAGCCCCAAATGGGACAATCTTCAAACAATGCCAGCCTCGCACAGTCACGAAGTAAGTGTATGAAGTGTGTTTGCCTTTTGGTTATCTGTCTTTTCTCAGTTTAAAGTTGAAGCGAGACAAATTACAATTAAGGACAGTGCAAATGCTGCCAACATTGTTCGCCAACAACATTCAACTCTGTTGACCAGTGTCTTAACACCATTTGTTAAGATCATGAGGCACCCATGTTTTACCTGATTTTTGCATCTTTTAGGTGAAAAGTCATTCACTGAAACTGTGAGCAGTGCGTTTTCCATAGTAGCTGATCTGGTGAGACCAGGTTCTAAGAGAAAGTTGCAAGATAGCGACGTTTCTATCTCTAGTGAGGCGACAGCTGTTATGGAGGAGGAGGATCTCATCACATTTGATTATCAGCACTATGATGCCGATGGGCCCTCAACAAAAAGCGTTAATGGAAATGGCTTAAACCTTGTTAACCTACAGTTCAACACACTCAGCGTCATTGGTGTGTAATCTTGCCTAATTTTTCGCTGAACCATTTTGTTACAGTGCGCTTTATGTAATTTGTAAAACCGCAAGACAAGCAGCTGTCGATTGATTTGAGAATGACAATGGAAACAATGCAAGTTCATTGAATCACTTCAAAACAACCCAAAAATGTGTTTCCAGACGTTAAGGACAATCTCGTATTTCTGCAATCGTGACATAACCGTTCAGAAAGCATTTTGACGTGCGAACAATAAACTGAGTGATCAACTGAGTGTGAAATCTTCTCTCCCCGAATCATTGTTGTTTGCACCTCCTAAATGTTTCCCTAGCAACGGCGGCTTCCCACATTTAACATTCGTTCTCCAAATGCTATTTCAAGCGACTTTTCGTTGTGACTTGTGACAGCAGGCAATTACAGTATCATGGACGTTATAGTTCAAATTTCATTTTTATTTCTTTGCTATTGTTTGTTACAAGACTAGGTGCAATTCGTTTTAAGGTGGCTCACAACGTTTTCCAGCGTATTTGTAGCATTTGTACTTTAGTGGATCAATCTATTTTCCCAGATTTGAACGCCGAATTGTGTTTGTCAGTTGATAACATTCAGATCTTTGAGCATTAATCATTACAAGTTATCTGTTGATTGCGTTTCTTTCCAGCAAACCAGGAAACTTTAGCGGCACTAGTTCAGTTTTTCAATGCTTCATTTTCACCTGGAGATTCTACTGGAAGTTTTGCCGACCTGCCAACAGTGCCACAAGAACCTGCTGCAGCCTATTCGCAGCCTCAAGTAGATGTGAGTCTATTAAGCCCTGTGTGTGTCAATTAAAACACTGATATTTCAGCATTCCTGCCGTCTTCATTCCCTGAAAAAGACAAATGCTCAATCGCCGGTGTTTTAACTGGCACATACAGGGCTTTATTTTTCAGTACCATCAATTACCTAGTCCAAGGCGCTGCACAGCTTGTATCATTATCAACTTAACTATGAGACTCGTATAGTCTTAAGGCCCTGGCAAACGAGAACACATTGTTGCGGATACATTATTGCTCATGTTTCGTGGGTGAGCAAACGAGCGGTACACAAAACAAAATGTAGTGTTTCCATGCTGCGCAAACTGGGAAACATTTGTTGCGGACACGAAATGTTTCTGGAAAAAATGAGAAAAAACATTTTATGTGTCTCGGACACAAATTTTGTGTCCGCAACAAATGTTGCGCGCGCGGGCAAACAGGGAAACATTTGTGTCCGCTACAATGTGCCCTCGTTTTCCAGGGCTTTTATGGTTACAGTATCAGAGATGATGTATTTATGAGAATAACCAGGCCTTGCCTTTTGGCGATAGGAAGTGCGTGCTCTCTACTATGCTAACGACAGAGCTGTTTTTTTTTTTCGCTCTTTTTCTTATTATCTCTCATATGTTTGTTCTGATTACAAAGGGTTTGATAAGTGCTTCATGCTAAACTTTTCAACCAACCCGCAATTGTTCATCAGATATCTGATCTTGAAGTGTTTAAAATTGCAAGCCATTTTTTTAATTTCTAAGTTTCTAGATTTGACAATTTGTTTTCTTTCTTTTATAAATAGTATTTCCACCAGGGCCGTCCTAACAAAACTCTGGAAAAGTCCATTACTGGAAAAAAGCTGTTTCTTGTTTGTCACGGCTTTATCGTATGAGTTTAGTCTTAAGCCCTGGCCAAATGGGAAATGTTTGGTGACCAAACATCATCAAATGAACATTGTTTGGTGTCCAAACATGGTGATGTTTGAAGCCCTGGCCAAACGGTTATCAAACACGACCAAAAACAATCAAGCACCATCAAACAAGACCAAACAAGGTGGCCAAACAGTAAAGCCTGGTTTCCATATGATCTTAAGGGTCTGCGAAACCAGGCTTAAATGTTTGGTCACCAAACATCTCCCGTTTGACTGGGGCTTTATTTTTATTTTTCTTGGTTGCAAGAGCCACGTTAGAGTGAAGCACTGTCTTGTCCAAAGGCTCATTTCCTATCCACTTGGATCATGCTCTGTAGCCATTTTGCTGTTGAAGGACAGACGTCAGGGGGAAAATGACTGAGCAAAACGAGCTCCAGTCATCGGCTATAAGATTACTTTTAATGGCCGAATGCAGCACCTTTTTAGAACGAAGAACATGCATTGTACGACAGCGTGTTTTTTTCTTCGCGCTTTTAGCACAAGGAATACATAGTTTTGACTTGACTGTTGGAACTTCGGATCGACTTTAGTTGTGTCGGGTCGTCACGATCCGTTAAAATTTTCAACAGCCTTTTCCCGCTCGGCAAGTTGACTTTCGGTAACTCGAATTCACTTCCGTTTGAATATCGGGACCTGACTTCCGGTGAGTTGGATCGTCTAGGCAGACAGATGATCTGATGCAGTTCGGGTGTATTAGACATGTATGGAGGTACAAACTGGCAAAAGCTTTCAAAAAGCTCCAAGCCTGATTTCGTGGACTTCTTAGTGCCTTTGCAGTCTAACGGTTTTTTGGGGAGCAGGATTGGCGCGGTGGTGAGAGCGCTCGCCTTCCACCATGCACCAATGTGTCCCGGGTTCAATTCCCGGACTCGGCATCATAAGTGGACTGAGTTTGTTGGTTCTCTACTCTGCTCCGAGAGGTTTTTCTCCGGGTACTCCGGTTTTCCCCTTTCCTCAAAAAACCAACATTTCTCCCACACAGCCCCACAAGCTTGCAGCTTTAAATCTTAACCGTGTATAAATAAAGTTTCTTTACCTTTTGTTTTTGCTTTTGCTTTCAGGAGCAGTTGTCTGATGTCACGGAAGTAACAGCGTCTTTCAAATCGATCAATGTTCTTGTGATAAGAAGCGTCAAGCTTAATGGAATCAAATCTGTGCGGAAAGTTGCAGAAGTGGCTGTCAGCGAATTTCAGCTCAATGCATCTCTTGGGGAAATTCAGCGCGTTGATGGCTCTCTTGGTGGCTTCAGAATCGCTGATCTCACGCCAGAGGGGTCTCTGCATCGTTCTGTTTGCACATGTGGAAGCTTATCGGCGGGCGATGTGTCACCAAGGGAGCCTTCTTATTTGTGGTCGCTACCAGAGGACATGCTAGATGGACCAAGTAACCAAAGGGCTTTTAAATTCACGCTCATGATTCCCAAGAAGGGTGAACACTGCCCACAGCTCATTGTGGATGTAACCAATGATAGCAATGTGGATATTGCGGAAGTCACAAGGAACATTCAGTTGAACGTACATATGGCGTCTGCGCAATATACCCACACTCACAGATTTCTTTCTGAACTTTTATTATCGGCTGGGGATTACGCTGTTTATGCCGCCCAGTTTGGAGAGAGCTTACGTCAGGCGGCTAGCAATGTGGCCATGGGACTTGTTAGTAAGAAAAGGGCACTGGCGGAAGGGCTTGACTACCTGTCTTCTTCATTCGCTGCCACAGGTGGCACAGAAGAAAGAAGCCTGGGAAGTCGGCAAGGCAGTTTGCTTTTCGAAAATGACAGTGATGTTCTCCTAGACAGCTGTGACTTTGTAGATAATGTGCCTCTTAATCCAAATCGGAGAGTTTACAGTTGCATTACCGTCGACTCGCCGATTGTGCATCTGCCAAAGTCGTCCTCGAGCACTGAGATGCTTGTGGCTCATTTGGGTAAAATCACAATCCGAAACACGCACTTGATGGAGGTTGTGGACGAAGAAAGTGATACTGGACATCTGACAGCCGTTGAGCATGACATTGATCGGTTGTTTGTTGAAATCAAAGACATGAGTCTGTTCTGTTCATCAGCGGACCAGGCAGCGTCGGAAAAGAGTCTCTCGTCATCATCATCTGGCGAATCATTTACTGGCAGAAGCGTTCTCAATTCACCAAAATCCTTCAGCACACACATTCTTCACAAAACAGCTTTTGAGCTCATGATTGACCGTCGCTCTCAGGAAATTGCTGCGCTGGGTGTGTCTATGAACTTGAAAAAACCGACAATCCACATCTCCGGTAAGGTTGCCACGCCGCTGCAGTTTGAACTGTCCACTCATTCATACCATCAGCTCCTAGACACCATAGATAACATCGGTGGCAGCAAGGAAACAGTGCCCATTCCTCCACCGGCAGGGATGCAGTCATCATCTGTGGCTAGTCCCGCTTCTCAATCACCAAGTACACTTTCTCCAAGGTAAGGTTGAATGCAAATGTCAGGCAGAAACTGTAACAGATTTTAAAGAACTGTTTGTGTCCTTATTGTTTGGAAAGTCGCTAAATTATTGCACTCATCTTTTGTTCACAATTTTTAATTGCCACTACGTTTTTGCATCTAACATTGTTGTCCGCAACGTTTCTTGCTTCCAAAGAAGGACTTAAAAGTGGAAGGAAGGGTTTGACACATGCTTCAGTTTTGTTGCATTCGTTGCAGCATGCGAGGAGGGTTAATGTTTGGATCATATTTTCCCTGAGAATTAGATTTAACTCTCTGCCATATTTCCCAGAGGCAACTGCATACCGTGGCTGTATGTTGAGACGAAATTGCCTACCTTAAAACCTTTTTCATTTTGTGGATCCCAAAACAGTTGGCAGTAGAGGCCGTTTCAGAGTTGCGCAGGAAACTGGGGCGAGTTTCAAATTTTAACTAATCAATAAATGGACACCATCACATGAAAGATAACGTTGAGAATGGCCATTTGACCAAGTTTGATGCTTTTAGGTTGAACAGAGACCAAGTTAGGGAGTTTAAAACATAGTTCAAAATCCATACAAACGTCTCTAATTTTGAGGCTGCGTCCCCCAAAACCATATAAACTCTTAAAAATATTTTTCAGTTTTGTGACAACTGTAAAATTCCGTCATGAACCTACTATTTGGAAGTAACTGAGGTGAAAATCACTTTGTTTGCCCATTTTCACGAATATGAGACAAATCGTAAAAAAATTTAAGAGTTTATATGGTTTTGGGGGACGCAGCCTCAAAATTAGAGTGAAGTGAAAGTAATAAGCAAAGGACCGCCAACGATAATGCTGTAAAACGTAGGATCTACAAGAGATCTGATCAGCCAAAAAATAAATCGAATAATCATGTAACAAGCAAGGCTGATACTATGTGAAAAAAGTTGACTTTGCGAGACACCAACATGACCGAGACTCGATAAAGTAGGGCTGCAACCATGGACAGCTGTTTCGTCCTTATTGAGTCCCAGGCTGATTAGATCTCTTGTAGATCCTACGTTTTACAGCATTATCGTTGGCGGTCCTTTGCTTATTACTTTCACTTCACTGTATTTTTTGGACCGTAGGTCTTTATAGATCCGATATGCTGTGTAATTTTTAGCATGGTTTTGTCCATGTGTTTTAATGTTAAGATTGGTATTGGCCAATCTACATTTTTCTTTGCGAGACGCCATCGTGACACTTGGATTCCTTGCTATCCGGGCTACGTGGTGTGGCAACGCGTGGATCGGATGGCAAGAGAGTCCAAGGTACGGAACTTGATATCGTGAACGGGTTCATTGTGCAATTTATTGGCGCTCGCATTGAGCTGGCGTCTTTTAAATCTGCTGCACCATGCCGATGAGTCCCAATAAGGACGAAACAGCTGTCCATGGTTGCAGCCCTACTTTATCGAGTCTCGGTCATGTTGGTGTCTCGCAAAGTCAACTTTTTTCACGTAGTATCAGCCTTGCTTGTTATATTTATATTCAAAATTAGAGACGTTTGTATGGATTTTGAACTATGTTTTAAAGTCCATAACTTGGTCTCTGTTCAACTTAAAAGCATCAAACTTGGTCAAATGGCCAATCTCAACGTTATCTTTCACGTGATGGTGTCCATCTATCGATTATTTAAAATTTGAAACTCGCCCCAGGTCCCTGCGCAACTCCGAAATGGCCTATAGTTTGGATGCTTTGCTCAAAGGCTCTTTAAAAACAGCAAGTTGAAAAAAAAATTGTCACCAATTTTCCATCTATCATATATGAACTCGGTTTGTTTATTTCTGTCCTGTTTGTTTTTATGGTTTGGTATCCCAGTGATCGCATTACCTTGCTGGATTGTAACGCAGATCCTGGATGTGGTTAAATATTCCGATAGACAATTGAGTTTGACATAAGACATCCAAAAGTTAAGAAGTTGCCCGGTAGGGTTTAACATTTTGTGCTTCAACAATGGGGAAATGGGGATTTACTATTTTTGCAACATCGGTATATTTTTATGTAGGATTCTTTTTGATATTCTCTGATCCGAGCAAAGAAGTGGTCCAACAAAGGACGATGTATTGATGTATTTTTAAATGTAGCTGAAGACGCCCTTTTTACCGGTTTGAACTACATGTATGCAATTTCTCTCACAGTTGCTTCGCTTTCTTCATTTCATTGAGTGAATTGTCGTTTCTGAATGCGACGTGATTGTTTTGCAGTTCATCGGCATGCAATTTGGAAGCTTACATTCCAGAGAAGGTGTTACCGGAGAAGCGGGTGTCCTTTGTGCCAAATGTCTCATTTGGGGAAAATGTTGACATTGATGGCGCTGATGAATCAATCGATGAATATGAAGTTGATGCTGAGGATCCCACACCAGTGCGAGCACTGTTTGAAGTACCGCACTTAAGCATAAAACTTTGCGGTGAACTCAACAAAGTCGAGCACGACTTTGTGGACATAATGTTTTATGACTTTCGCCTGAATTATGAGCACACTAAACCAACAGTGACTTTGTTTGATTTGTCTCTCGGCGGACTTCTCGTGGAAGATCTGCTTCAAGAACCTGAGTCTCCTTATCGTCACCTCATTTCATCCTCCGCTCCTCGCCAACTTCATCTTCGGGAGCGTTCACTGTCTGCATACGCGGCAAGCCTCTCCACGTCTTGCCCAGTTGTTTCTGATGCTGGGTTGACCTCCAAGTTCTCCTCTTCTCTGCCGCATGGTCTTTCCCTCTCTCCGAGGCAAAGTCCATATCGTTCGCTCGCTCCTCTTCGTCCGCTTATGAAGAATGACAAATCCCCTTCCATGCCTTCTGTTAATGTGTCCACTCACGGCGGTTCATCAATGGATGACTTAAGAACGCAAAGTTCTGCCGCGAAACATAAAAAAAAGAACAACCTTGTGCATATTAAAGTTATTTTGATTGACAAAAAAGATGATGAATTTACTTCTAAATATGAGTCGGTAGGTATCATATAATGTTTCACTTCTTATGCCTTAGATGTGTGAAGGTAAAATGCCCTGGAGATTTCATGAAGTCGCTTATAATTGTTGGATCGGAAAAATAGTTCAGTTACAAATGGCTTCAAAGGTCGTAACTACCCCTAGCCAATATAATATATATATATTTGTGTGTGGTTTTCGCACATACAGACTTGAGTTTTGTCTAAAGGAAACCTATCCACCTTTTGTGAAGACATGTCCAGTGCCCTGAGTTCTATTTTTGTAGTTGTAATAAAATGGAACAAATATCTAGCAAGCATTTCCATCCCCCAAGGTTCTGTTTACTTCTCATTGGCAGATTAACCGCTTCATTGAGGTGGATTTTAACTCACTAGAAACAAATCTGAATCTACAAACATGGGTAATCGTGTTAGAGTTCTTCGGGATTGGAGTGCCCCAGCAGCCTGCCGCTTCTCAACCATCAAGTCCCAGTGCTACATCCTCGCATTCTCAACAGTGGGACAATTCGTTTCATGGAAATCAGTCTTCAACTGAAATGGAAGGTAGAAATCCGTATCATTTCATATTGCTTTGTGGTTTGTAAGTGTTCAACTGAAGGACGATTGATGTTGTTCTACGTTTTTCTGATAATTTTGAGTGAGACTTGCCCTTGATGAGAATACCCTTTATGAGTTTCATCACCCTAAACTCCAAATAGCTTGATACAAAGAACGCCGAAAATATATTGTGAAGAATTTTTCCGGACACCCCTATTTCCGGACACTTCGACTTTACGATTCTGTATTTCGTTGTAAAAAGGAAACAAATCCGCTCGATCAAGTTTCGAAGACTTATCGACCAGTCTGTTTTCGTTTGTCCCTGTCAGGCGGGACGATTTAAGTTTTATTTCAGGTAAATAAAGTTTAATTCTTATTGAATGTGATTTTTTTTCGCGCGTCGAATTATATCTTTTCAATTAAGCGGTCTGTTCTCGCAAAATCCGCGTCACTGCAGATTTGAGGTATTTGTTTCGTGAACACAAGCTGTCTAAAATCTTTAAGGACTCACGGTTCTCCACATGAGACAAATTCTGGGTAAACCATCTTTAAATCCCCTTTGGTTGATGTAATGCAGCAATCTTTTAAAATTGCGAAGTCGGAATTGTATTATAGATCACCATGAATTCTCTATTAAACCTCGCCCTTGATGTGTTAATTTGCGACGTCTATATTTTCAAAGTTGTAGACGTGATGGAGCAAGAAAGCATAAACACAGATGTCAAGTTCCATGTGTCAGCTTTGACGTTGATATTAAGCAAGAAAAGATATCCCATAGCCAAGGTCAAAGCTTTTGGACTTTTCACGCATATCAGCATGCAAGATGGAAACTTTGCGGCCAAGGGAAAACTCTCTAGTGCATCAGTGACTGATGTGTCGCCACATGGAACTTTGTACCGGGAAAAGTGAGTGAAGGATCCCTGTTAAAATCCTTTTAGGGACCGTTCATTTGTTATGGAGTAAGGGGGGCTGGTGGGATTTGGAGGAGTGTAATTTGAAAATTGTATGACCCCCCCCCCAATTTCCGATTTTTTTCGCGTGCCCCCCCCCCCCCCCCCTCCTTATCAGAGTAATTTTTTGGAAGGCCCCCCCCATGAATAAAAAAATGCATTAGGTATTAAAAAGGTTACTGCATTAAAATTTCGTTTTGTTACATTTCACCTAATTTAGTGAAAGAAAGCTGAAAGCTAGAAAGCTGTTTTTTTAACAAATCCTCACTCAAAAGAATGAAAAGTCAATTTCAGCTCTTCTTGTTACTGCTCGTCCTGAGCATGTTGTAGCTGGCCGCTCGTCTACATATTCCTCGTCTGAGGCGATAAAAGCAAGAACGACATCATTTGAGTCGTCTTCAGAGTCAGGGGCATCACTCTTGTAATCATCATCAGTTTCTTCTCCCTCACTGCTTTCACCACTGCTGTCTAGTTGACCTGATTCATTGCTGCCTCTCACTTCGGCTTGACCTGTTCTGAGAGTATTCATCTGCAGGAAGTGTCCCATAATTGTCTTCACTTTGTCATTCTTGCTGCTCTTCTGATGCTGTTTTAATAGCCCATGATGTTGTAAGTATTTGTTCAATTCTGGCACACGGAGCTTTTTTAGCTTGGCGGCATCTTCGCACAAAGTAGCCCAATGATAATCATCATAGGACTTTTCTCTTGCCTCCCTACTTTCCCTGGCCCTTTCCGCCAGTCTCTTCTTTTTTAAAAACTCTATGACCTCAAGATGCTGGAGATAGTCAACCACAAACTTTGCTTTCACAATGAATTTGTCTCCAAATCTAGCTACGCTCTCTGGGTCAGACAAAACTACGCTACCACTAAATTTCTCAGAGAAAAGCTCTGGTAACGAGGTCAGTTCCAATTCAGGACTCAAAATTATTGGTTTCAATTATATGAGCTTGACAACAACATTTTTATGAATGAAAAGAAAGTTGTTGCTATTCAAGACTGTTATTATGGTATGTTCACTGTCCTTATAAAATATAAAAGCTGTTGAGAAGTTTTCTTGTTACCCTGGAACTGTTTTAGCATATTTGTTATAAATAAAAGAGCACAATTTTTCTTCCATTTGTAAACATCTCTTATCCTATTTTTAATCTAATTTTTTCGTCCGACCCCCCTCCCCCCCCGCCCCCTTTCCTTCATTTTTTTTCGGCTGGCCCCCCCCCTTTCAAGCCAATTTTTTTCGAGTGCCCCCCCCCCCCCAATCCCACCAGCCCCCCCTCTCTCATAAAAAATGAACGGTCCCTTAGTTGCAAGGTCTTTCTCCTACATATATATTTCAGCCGAGTGCCTTCGGAACATTAGAGCTGAGCATTGTGGCTGTGGCTGGCTAGGACACTGCAATCCAAAAGTCCAAAATTCGTTGTATAACCCAAACCGAGATAATTACCCTCGCCAATTACAACAAACGTAAACGGCGCAACAAACCAATGACAATTTAAACTACACTGTAAGTACCACCGACTAATGCCAAGCGCGGGAAAATGCGCGCTTGCAAGTCACGATTGGTCTTGGCTTTGCATCTCAGTGATTGAAACGGCGCAAGTTTTGCTCATCATTGCTCGCCATTGACGCAGCACAGTAAATCTAAACCGGCCAAAGCACAT
>JAEMWC010000885.1:310000-320000 GCA_016490735.1 Pachyseris speciosa
TGGAGTTGCTCCCTATACAGCTATTTGAACACCCAGAGGAAAATACAGACCATTCCCATCTCCCATCTCTGGCCAGGATAGACTTCATTAAATCCAAGTTTGAGTTTGTGTCTTTCTCTGATTGGTCAAAGACTATTGATTTGGTTTCTGAAGAGGTCATCTTTGAGGATACCAGGCAGAAAGGTAATAATTTGCAATGGTGTTAGTTCGGTGCTCTGTGTTATGAATGTTTTGGCGTCCTCTCAGTTTATCGAGATTGAGCCGTTTGCTCCGTACATGCAGTTTAGTTGTTGAGGTTCCACAGGTAAATCCTCACTGCACGTGATCGGTCAGTGTCTCCCTTTTAACGTACTGGTTCTTTTGGTGATCACATGCTTTGAAACCACCCTTCAGGGGCACCCAACGAGCCAAATCAGCCAAAAGCTGAAGAAAGGCATTTTAAGTACCTTATGGTGTTTGAAGTATGTTTAAAGTAATGTTTTCATTAGCTAGAAGAATTTCATCTGTTCGGATACCCTTGCTGAAATGTTAATTGCCCGAAAATGTTAGAAAACAAAATCTTCTTTTTAGAAAATGCTAGTTGACGTTAACTTTCTAGGGAACCCTTTTCTTTCCGAAAATGCTAGCAGACGTTTTTGACTACCAAAAACAGCAATAATGACCTTTCCGAAAACTATGATTTCCACATCACGAATCTTTTAGGCCACGTTTTAGCTACGAAAATCCGAGTGCACTCTATAATCGATGCCGAAAGCGCAAGGCGGATTACTCTCAACCGAAGAAAAATCTACCAAAACTTGTCGTTGGGTGCCCCTAACCCTTTGAAAGACCAGAGCGTTCTTTTGAATATTAAGTGTAATCCGAATTGTAGCGTAGAACCGAAGTGTGTTAACAGTAATCTTTACACCTTTTTTCTTTGTAAACGACGTCTGGCCTACCTGTCAACGTTGCCAGCACGAATAGCTCTTTTCTACGATCGTAGTAGATTAAATCTGATAAAAGTCTGCTGAAAGGTTTCGCAAGTCTTATCGTTCAAACATATCTTTGTTTCACTGGTGTATCTGTTGTGGTTAAATGTTATCCTTGGTTTCATTTTTTCTCCCTTTGTTTTAAACTAATTAATAAATTATCATACATTACAATACTCCAAAAAAAAAAAAATTAAACCAAGGATAAAATTGAACCACAACATATCAATCACACAGAACACCGAAATCTAGGATTTGTCACTGCTTTCTTAACTTGCTACTGTCTAACTGACCTCATGACGGCGACAGCCGTTGTTAAAGGAGCATGGTCACGATATTTTGGGTCATTATTAGATAGATAAAAACGTACTCTCAACTAGTGCGAAACAGTGAAATAACAAATTTTCAGGGAAGGCAAGCACCAAAGAGACCAGAATAAATGCAAATATGGCGAGGATGGAGAAGATTGAAACGGATTACAAATTACGCTTTTCTAAATTTTTCAAAAACGTAATTTGTAATCCGTTTCAGTCTTCTTCATCCTTCACCACCCTCGCCATATTTGCATTTATTCTTGTCTCCTTGGTGCTTGCCTCCCCGAAAATTTGTTATTTCACTGTTTCGCGTTATTTAAATGTATTTTTAATCTCTGTAATAATGACCCAAAATATCGCGGTGACCGTGCTCCTTTAACTGATACCCTTTGGTCTTCTTTGAAAGGCGTGGACCTGGATGATTCTGACTCGTGTATCTTTACTGAGGTTCTTCTGCCAAGGCGGTCTTCATCGTCAGCACAGGAATACGAAGATTCTCTTCAGTTTGAAGTTCATTACAGAGATACCACGAGAAAGACGCTGTTAACTTTCCTGTTCAACCACAGTCGCATCATGCTGATAATGGATTATCTTCTGGATACATACAACTTTATCATGTGTCGCATGTTTAAACCCAGCACAGGTTTGCAAAGAATGACTTTTATGATGTAGCCATAAGGACGATCTAGCAGCTTAAGAAAGATTTCGCTGCAATTTTACAGACAAAACTAACAGTTGAAAGGCTCGGTGAAAATAAGTTTTCTTTTCATGAATTTATTGAAGGGTTATGTTCGCAGATCTAATTCAAACATGGTTTACCCTAATTCAAACAAAATCAAACGTAACATTCTCTTGTTTTTCTTGACCTGCTAACGAAGATTCGACACCTTTTCAGTGCGGTGCGGTGTGGTTCCTTATGCTTCGATATAAAGTGATGTGAGGATGAAAATGAAATACCTAATGAAACATCGCAACCACATCTATTTGACTAAATCGTGGCACAAACGATCAACTCGGCCGTGATTTCAAACCACGATGACAAACACATTTCGTGATTTAAAATGATGTGATGTGACGTGATTTGATGTGATTTGATATGGTATGTCACCATGCGATGTCATATGACAAAATGTATCGTTACGTATCAAATTCTCATCAAAATCAGGAACATCGCTGTGGTTTTCGTGGAAGGATGTTTTTTTTAGGAGATTTGGTAAAACCTTCAAAGAGGCCGAGTACTTTAATGGCCCCCAATTCAGTTGTCTTTGTTTTACCTTTTTAGAGCCATCACCAAATCAAGAGACACCAATGGATACATCAGAGGACACTGGTCCGTCCAAAACATATGAAACACCACCCCCCTCGGCATCAGGGGTGGCAACCAGATGTGAGGTACCAGCACAGCCACAGGTAGGCACCACTGTGGAGTGGACGACAATACAAAGGCCAAGCGTATCGCCCGGCATCATTTTATTTCATATTACAGTGCAATGCCGAACGACACCAAATGCGTCTGTGAGACTGAACTTGCATGTCAAAAAAAAGCCTTCTAAACTGAATTTGGCCATTGTACTTGGGCCTGTTTTAATTGCAATTTTTGATAGAGATTTGCTCTTAGGGGACAACCCACTGCTTTGCAAAGTAGCGGAACAAAGTCTGCTTATTGACACTATATTTCAGACCATAACAGACAGACATTGAGTGCGTAAGCAATTCAGTTGGACCACAGTCTTTAACAAGGCAACATAACCATCTGCGGAAGCGTAGAAGCCCTTTAAACACTGAAACTCGTTTTTTGCTTTGATATCGTAAACGTTTTCTGGAAGGTGATCGCGCTTCTTCTGCGGTATTCTGGGTGACTTTATCCCCCTTCCTTCCAGTTTATTTCCAGAACTATGTATAGTTATAGGTACAATGCAATTAATACTTGTTTCCAATAACACTTTCATTACAATTTATCTTATCATGGGCGACATGGTTAAAGAGAATACGCCACGAGGATTTTGCTGTTTTAGGTCAATTCTGTGCTAAAATCATTACTCTGAGGTTTTACACATAAACAACATGCTTCTGTAAAACTACGACGAAGATATCAAATGAATTTTATCAGGGAGGGCTAACCATAATAAATTTCTTGATGATTTTTGAACACGCAGCATCAAAACTTGACAAAATAGGCCAAGTTTCAATCCATTTCCATCCTTGCCATCCCTAACATCAGGCAACAGGAAACTGTTTCAGTACCTTCAAATAGTCTTCAATAAAAGAAAACTGATAGCTGAGTTAATCTTTTGTCTCACGATTGAGTCACAAATAATGAATTATAATAAATTAGATTTATATAGCGCAAAAATTATGAAATATTGTAAAGCGCTTTACAATGTAAGATTAAAATTATAATTAAAAGTTAAGAATAAAAATTCATGTGTTAAAAAGATGTGGATCGCGACTAGACCATTACTTTTGGAATTCAGTTGATGCGAAGACACCTTCTAGCTTTTTATAAAGTTGCCAAATAGCGTGACATTGCCCCTTTAACATGGTGGACATTGCTAGGCGTAAAGTATACGTATTGTGAAACTGATTTGTTATTACAGCCCCAGAAGACGTTCGAGATGAAGGTGAATATATCAGGGACAGAGCTTGTTGTTTTGGAGAATGTGAAGACGTTGGACACACATGCTGTTGTCCTAAAGGTAAGCAAATTCATGCGGAGAGTGTTGTTCTTTAGACAGCTAGTTGTACAACTACTACATCCAATGGCTAAATACTGAACAGTCACACTCTTTGGAAAGAAGAAAAGCAGGCATTTTTGGGAACCCTTATAAAATGTTGTTTTGGGTACGTTGAAATAGAAATTTTAAACCTCAGCATTTTGGAAGGGGTAAGCGAAGTCTACACTCGTGCGTTAAGAGGAAGCTACAACTTTCAAGGAGTTTTGGGAAGTGCCTTAGGCCCGGTTCAGACGTCGAACTTTTCATGTACCGAACCTAATACCTCTTTTGGTCGACCCAAACAATTAAGGTCGACTGTTGATTCAGACAGTCGAACTTTACATGTGCCGAACCTAATTCGAGGCGAAAAGAAATATCATCCTTACTGCTTAAAATAGGGAAATAAACTGAAAAAGTATAATTCACCAAGCCTGGAAATTCTTGTTTTGATTTTAGTGTGATTTGTGCTCTGTTATGGCAAGGAGACAGCTGAGGAGATCGTGATCGTGATATTTGGCACAACGTGAATGCTGGTAACCTGACCGTAACCGTCGTTACGCTTCTGTGACTTCTGTCAGCACAGGCGCCAAAACCCACTAAATAGCCAATCAGAAGCGCGGTTATATTGAAAAATACGTTAACATAATTTATGCATTAGGTTCGGCACATGTGAAGTTCGACGTATGAATCGAAGTCGATCTTTTGCCGTTCTATCCGACTAGCCCAGTCGGATAGAACGGTACAGTCGACCCAAATACAAAACTGCCGATCCTAATTGATTCATACGTCGGACTTTTCATGTACTTAATAGCAACATTAGGTTCGGTACATGAAAAGTTCGACGTCTGAACCGGGCCTTACCTTTCTCTGCTTGGATCGAAATTACGCCATATTGAATAAACGAAAATTACTTGACGGGGTAACACAGCTGCCAATTATTGATCACATGCCAAGGAATGTGACGAATTGATCGTAATTTCTTTTCAAAACCTAACCTAGTTGCCAGTTGTTAATATATCTAGTGAGAGCAAGGAGTCAAAAGACTGAAATATGTGGTTAGGCCAGACACCAGGCCATGCGAACTTCTTACCAAACCTGATATCAAAGTCTTGTAGAGCGGAGCAACAGTAAGTCATGGGATTTTGCCGAATTAAAATGAATTAGTGATCTTAGTACGGCTCTCGTAATTGTGATGGTATATTCAGTGTTTAGGCCAAATCTCTTTCTTTGTTCAGATAACAGCTGTATTGGCGTGGCGTCCGCACCTTCATAGTCAGAAATGGCTGTCGTGCAGTGTTCAAAGCCTGGAAATGTTCTCGTGTATGCTGTCCTGTGAAGATGAAACTGCTCTATCAATCATTGATCCAACATCAGCCCTGGTGGAACTGAACAATGCCAGGAAACAAAAAGGAAGGAAAAATGCAGGTCTACTCGACATCGCAGAGGAGCAGCTTCCAAGCTTGGAGGTGAGTCAGATAGCTATAATATTGGCCGAATGTCTTGGGCCAACTCCCTCACCATGCCAATGTTCTGTTCATTTCAAGCTTCCCGGATCAGTTCAATCAATCTGAATGTTCATATTGTCTGTGGGAGAGCACAGTCCAAAGGGTCGAGGCAACGAGACCGAGAAAATAGACCGCTAATATGATGCACTCACGTGATTTTATTTTTGCGGTGTGCTATTCTGCAAGGTTTTCCAAGTGCATATAGCTGTAATGGTAAGAAAAATCTGAATTGAACAGCTTACTAACCTCCTGCCCAATCTTGGAATTTATGAACTTTTTTTTATCACCTCACGTGAGGTGTTGTCGGCACCAATGATTCCTACAACTCGTATTTGATATATGGACCTTATGAACGTTTGGAGGCTCTAGCCTCTGTCGAGTTAATTACGGGTTACTTAAAGTATCGTTATCGCTTTCAGGTCAACCTTCAGGCACCTCTCACCATGCGTGTGTCTTACAATGACTACAAACTGTACCTGAGCATTCTGGAATCTCTTTCCAAACAGCTGAACAGAGCGATTAAGAGCGAGGTCAGCTCAAACCCTAAAGATGAGATTCCCGATCACAACTTTGACGGTGAGACAAATGCTGCTTATTGTGTCCTCTCGGATGCTCTACCACTGAGCTACTGGAGACTCGTGGATGTTGAGGCAATTTTTATTGAATTAGAAAAAAATTAAAACAGAAAAGTCAACGTAAACTGCAACACTGATACACAGTTACATTAAACAACGCTGCTCTACCATCCTGTTATGATTACTTACAGTTACCCTAATTAGCTCTGTTTTGGCTGAAGAGGTACACTTTTGCGAACAAAGGTGGCTTGAAGCGAACCTCAAAACAGCACTGCCCTCACTGCCCTGGGCGAGTATCTAAAATGTTGATATCGGGGTGTAAACAAGACTTTCAAGTTAAACGTCTGATCGTGAGAGAAAGTAGTATTGGTCTGTTAAAGTGCGAATTCTTTTCCATTTCCTTCGGGCTAAACTATGCATACTTATAGAAACACCACGTGGGGAGACAACCGTGTTATCTAATGGTGATTTCTTTGTGTGATTTCCAGTGTTCATATCCTTTCAGTTTCACGATTTACTGAGAATCTTACCTGTGCTTTCTTTTTAGTCATGTCAGTGAAGCGTCTCCAGGAGCTTGGCTTCAAAGAGTCAGATTGCATCAAAGCGCTTCAAGCCACATCTGGTCGACTGGAAGCGTCTGCTACTTGGCTTCTTGAGAATGCTACTCCTGTGCATCAAGCGCAGGCATCCCAGCAGCAGGGAGGTAATCAAGGTTGGCAGTTTGCTGGTTTTGAGGTGCGTGGAAGACTTGGTTTCATAATAAAACAAGGTAGAGAAAGGAGAATGTGAACTGCGTTATGTCTTTTTTAAGACGTCTGGAGCTCAAAGTAAAAGATAGGCAGTCGCGGACTGCGTGGTGTTGCTACTGTTGAAGTTTTTTCTTTTTCACGAGAAAAGGGTGCCACACGTTTGTCAGTTGTTACTCTTGGATTCCACCCGATGTCTGATCGAATTGCGCAAACGATAAGCTTCCAAAACTCCAATTGTAAACAACGGAGTGAGGATCAGTCGTTAATTTGATTTGATTTATTTAGAGTTGAATAGTCCAGTTTCGAGTTCGCCATTACCGCTTAATAAAAGCACTGAGGACGCATTTGTACACCGTTAGCCTCGACCTAAAGTAAAATATTCACAAATACTGGCGGGAAGGTGCGACAAATTCAAAATTAAACAATAGACAGAGCTGTAAACAAGTCATCTTCTCGCTGGAATTTGTGAATATTTTACCTTTTGGTCGAGGCTAACGGTGTGCAAATGCTTTCTCAGTACTTTTATTCAGCGGTCATAGCGAACTCGAAACTGCACTATTAGTAGAGCATCTGTGCTCGGCTAAATAGCTTTGAGACTTAACTAAAGTGATTATTATTATTATTATTATTATTATTATTATTATTATTATTACTATTATTAATATTAATATAAATATTATTTATTACCTAATACGATGTTTTAGACTTTTTGTAAAGGAAGTTGTTTAGCCTAGTTTTTTGGAAGTTTTTTCTTAAATAATAAGGATTAATACAGTTTTCCCATAGTTTGTAACTTAATAATTTGATGAATTGTTAAATAAAATTTTTATTTATTAATAAAAAAAAATTATTAGTCGCTTGGGGCCACCAGTGCACTAAAGGTTTTGTGTTTGTGATTTTGAGGTTCCTTGGGGTTTAAGTTGGTAGAATAGTGTGTCATGCAGATAACTACGTCTTTATTTAGCCCACAGAGTTTGCGTTGAACTATTTTTCGTGAGGTCGAATCGAATGATTTTTATTTAACGCGAGGTTTTATTAAATAAGGGTGGGGTAATGTATTCAGTTGTAAACTAAGGAATTAGCACACTATTTTGTTACCAAGTCTGCATGCAATTATATCGTATCAAAACTTAACAAAACAACAGCCGTGACAAAAACAACTGTATGTAATGAAAATGTTGAAAGAGAAGAGTCAGGGTTGGAGAGTTTAGAGTTTATTCTTTTTTACACTATTTACAAACATTACTATATTAAAGTACATACATGGGTAGAGAGAGAAGTCAGCAAACCAAATTACACAAGTGAAGGAAAGCAAATGTGCGCAGTGACCAAAGTAGCTTAAGCTTTCGAGTTGGTCACCTCCACGGACAATTAATTGGCATAAACATGTACATAAACATTTAAAGAACAAAGTGTGTGTGTGTTTCGCATGCTGTCGTAAGGTACGGAAAAATGCTTCTTAAAGCAAGGTTGTTGGATCGTTGCAACGTTTTAAAGTAGTGCGAAGTGCCCCTTAATGAAC
Organism: Pachyseris speciosa; assembly: GCA_016490735.1. NCBI lineage: Eukaryota > Metazoa > Cnidaria > Anthozoa > Scleractinia > Pachyseridae > Pachyseris > Pachyseris speciosa. The sequence continues at coordinate 318,348 of JAEMWC010000885.1, forward strand.
CTTCTTTTTGCATTGGTAGGTGCGTGCTGGTACTGTTTGTGTATGCCTGATTGATGACTGCGGTGATAGCGATGTACCGCTCCTTGAATTCAGCACTCAAAGTATGTATAACGTTTCTTGTTTGAGCGAAGTACATATGGTGCGTTTTTAACTTACTGCTGAATAACTTCCAGTTAGGATTTTAAAATAATACACTACGATATAAAGTTCTAGCAACTTCAACTTCAACTTCAACTTCCACTTTATTTCTGCCACACTTAATATCGTGATGCAGAACATCAAAACAGAATGCTTAAGGAAGGCTAACTCTGTCGACTGAATACTAATCTGAACAAGCCACTCATGAGACGCGTACTTTAGACAATTTCTGTTATACCTGAGTGTTTTGTGCTGCTTTGCCATGAAGAGTCAGCAAATGCACTAAAGATCCACTGGGATGTATATTAAAAGCCAAGCGAAAGGAGCACACGCAACGCTCTTGGTGGACGCTGTTTCCAACATCACTAAATTTCTGTTTTCTACTTACCAGAGGCTGACTCTTTTCTTTCTTTTTTTCCATTTTAGATCTGTACTTTTGGCACGATCTTCAATCCACTGGTGACGGAGCAGCTCACTGCAACCTGATAGTGCAGTACTACAACAGGAACGTATCAGACTGGGAGCCTTTTGTTGAACCTTGGAAGTGAGTTATAAGGCACCTTTACCAGGCACACCTTTGATGACTATTATTAATATATGGAAATGATACAGTTTTTCATCACTCACAGGCTTATTACGAACCCAAAAAATGACCAGCTCCCAGTTGGCTTGTTAGCTCAGTTGGTAGAGCACTGCACCGGTATCGCAGAGGTCATGTGTTCAACTCCCGTACAAACCTGAATTTATTTTAGGCTATATTTTTCACTACCGCTTATGTAGTTTTCATAACTGCGATGATCACTTACATGTTCATTGCACGCTTTTATATTTAATAGCTGGTAGACAAGTCCAAGAATTGATCTGTGTCAACTATAAAAGCAGTTCGGTTTGTTAAAAAGCTTTGCGATGTTTAAACGTCAGCATTGTTTCTTAACTTCTCATTGGGCCATAAGATGTCTGCACATGCCACCTTGTATTTATTGACATGAGTTTGACAACTTTAGTTTTCTTAATAGTGGCAATTATACCAATAATCAAAGGTTCAATATTTGTTTGTCTTTATCACGGAAGCGATGGGATCAACTGGAAATTTTACTGATGTTCCGTCCTAATAGAGGCTTAAACTGACGATATTGGGAGACCACTGAAGTGATGGTGTTTCTATTTCACTGCCTTTATCCTAGCCGTTTATCCTATTATTCTAACTAAATGACAGTGCTAATTGCGTTTTCTTTTTTCGGTAGATAGCAAAATGAAAAAACTGTTGCTTAGTTACTGCCAGGATGTGAGTTTCATTGCACCTCAATTGCCAGTATCGATCAGCCCAACAAACAATGTAGCCGGAATTTCATCGTCTCTGTATTCGTTACTTGCTGATGTTTCCTGTTTGACCTTCCTTGCATTGTAGGTGCCAGTTGCATTGGCAAGAGCAACGCAAGACGCCAACATCAACGGCCAGGTTTCTTGCAAAACTGGACGGTGAGTATCATGAAACCACTCGAGTCGAGCGTCCCA
>JAEMWC010000885.1:325000-350000 GCA_016490735.1 Pachyseris speciosa
AGTCTCTCTTAATTAAGACCTTCAATTGGCCGGACAAATCCGAAGAGCTAAAGTTTATGGAAAAACTGTAGAACGATGATGTTAATATTTCAATGTTAACTGCCCGGATGGAAATTTTAAAAGTGCTGCTGAAGGATGGTGATTATTCGTGTTTCGACGGCATCATAGTAAAAATTACAGAGCTACCAAACCCAAAACGGGAAATGATAAATAATGATAATTGAACTGAGTGGAGTGCAATTTGGTCTGAAATCATAGGCGTGATTCAAAATCGAACAAACGCGCAGCGCGAGTTCGATTTGAAATCACAAGTATGATTTCAGACCAAAATTGCATGACACGAAGTTCAATTACCACTTTATTACAGCCATTTCGAAATCATTAGTATTATTTCACTTTCATTTTGATCGGTTACAGGAAGGATGCGATTGCAAGGATCACCAGTGATTTCAAAATGAATGTAATAAAAGAAGTTATCACGTTATGTGAGCTCATTCTCGTAAATCCGGCAACCGGTGAAGCCGGTGAGAGATCCTTTTCGACTGCTCGGAGGCTAAAAACATGGCTCCGTTCAAGGATGAACCAGGTACGATTTAGTAACCTGACAGTTTAAAACATACACAAAGAAAGAACTGACAGTCTTTCCACCATTGACATCGCAAACGAATTTAGCGACCGCAACACAAACAGAAAGCGTAAATTTGGCACTTTTCAAGTAATGATGTGCAGTAACTTTAATATCATTCACTCAAGCAAAATCGTTGGATTTCTGGATTATTTATAGTAATTACAGCAGTATAACAGTCTATGATATTTCAATTTAGTGATGGTGAATTTTGTGACCCGATAGCAACATCCCTGAAGATGCGGAAAAAAAGTAATAGTTTTATCGGTATAGAAGCATTCTCCGTCACTTTATGCCCCCCCCCTCCCCAAATTTCGTCCACGCGTTCTTCTTTAGCCCCCCCCCAACTCAACAACTTTCTGCGCGGTCCCTGTAAATCCCTGCAGGTTTAAAGAACGTTGCGTTTACAGCCAAGACCAAGTGTCTCCCGATGGCGAGGACATATCTTGAGTTGATCAATGTTTTGCGGGCGTGAAAAGTGATGAGCTCTTGCGAGAATAAGCTCAACGTATCTATAGTACTCATGCTTATCTATAGTACGGCTGCAGTTGAGCAATGGCATGCATGACTTTGACAGACATTATCCATTATCCTTGCTACTGAAACCACATAGCCCGCCAACGATCTCTTGGAATGAACACGTTTCACCTTCCATAGAGTAAAAACATGATTTCCGCACTCTAGTTCAAAACCCTGACCGTGGGGTGATTGGTCGATTCACGTCTTTGGCAAAGACGCGCAAACACGAGGGGTGCCGCGGAGTCGATTGGGAAATCTGGATCCGAATTTCCAATCGAACACAAAATCCGAAAACGGATTTCGCGGCGGATTTTTTTAATAGGAACCTTTCCCCGACATGGATTTCAATCATCAAAATACGTCGCGAAATCCGTTTTTGGATTTGTGTTCGACTGCAGTGAAATCCGAAATATCCAGATTTTAAGATCTGAATCCAAATTTGCCAATCGACTGCACCCAAGGTTGTTGTTCTAAACCCCATGACTAACATAAATAATGAAGAAACGAATAGTTATTAGGGTTGTTTCTTTGCGAGAATTTTGGGGAAGCAACATCATAATAAGGATGCTGGTACACGTTGTGTTGATATGAAAATGAGACGCTTTTTTTCAAAGGGCCATTGTTGCGTGAATTTACCCCTTGGGTAAAATTTTTTTTTGCTACTGTTTTTTTAGGGATAGACCATTGGAAAAGCAATGGGAGGCTGGGGTGAGGATTTTCGGAGAGTCAAGAAGCGCTTTTCATTTGAATGGAAAGATCGGGGAAAATTTTCTGTCTTAAGGAACGGAACAATTTTTCTCAATCAAAATAGAACTGGAATAGAGTGTTCTTTTTACACTGACGGTGTACTCTTTAAGAAACTAGGTACTAACAAAAACAACACTAAGTCGCACGTCGGAAGTCAAGGAGCATGGAACTAGTGGAACGCCGCAGATGTTACAGGATTTTAGGATCATTCGAGTGTACCTTATTCGTACTAACTTTTCGGCTTACACTTTCTCGAATTTGGCGATGAGAAAAAATGGCGAAATTTTAATACTGAAGATTTCCCATAAGGCCATGCGGCAACGAGTTTACGTTATTCGTACTAACTTTTCCGCGTACTTGTTCTCGGTTTTCCCGATATCGAAAAATGGCGAGAATTTGCCATAAGGGAATGCGGAAACGAGTTTACCTTTTTAGTAATAACTTTTCAGTGAGCACTTTACCGATTTTGGCGATGTGAAAAAATGGTGAAGAATTTCCTACTGGAGATTTGCCATAAGGCAATGCGGAAACCAGTTTAACTTTTTAGTAATAACTTTTCCGCCAACACTTTCTCGATTTTGGCGATGTGAAAAAATGGCGAAAATTTCATACACAAGAAAGAGGAATACCTCAGAACGTATTCCTTATATGTTTTGAACAAATTCCGGTGGAAAAATCCGTTCCATTTCATTTACTAAGGGAACAACCGGGTTTTCGAAAGTGCCAAGGATTTCGCCCGAGGGGTGTTCCAAAATCTGTCACGCAAGCAACAATAACGCCCTACTCAAGTTTGGGTCTAGTCAGCTCCATAATGACCTCTTATCTGCTCCAGTTCCAACACTAAAACAGATCTGAATGTGTCACAGATGTCTCAACAACTTACCCAGGCATATGATTGATGAACTGCAGCGTTTTTTACGATCAGATATAATACTAGGCAAATTCGACGAAGGAGTTTCTGAAAGTTTTATATCAGATCTACAATAGTTTGGACAACAACTGAACCCGATTGCAGCCTCTATCAGCTTCATTCTGCCGCTTCAAGACAATCCTTGCGCCTATTCGACTCCATTATATAGTGGTAAGTCATTCTCAAATGAAATATGGAATGAGAATATTAGTTAATATGGAGCGCTCATTTCAATGTAACCGATGCGACTAGTCAATGTAAACAAACACTCTGAGGTCAATTGGAGGTCACTTACCGCAAAATTTCTTCAAATTGGTCGACTTATTCTGAAGCGCTCGCTTAAAAACCCAACCAAACTTTTAATGTATGTTAAAACACTATATCTTGAGACTTCAAAACTAAAATTTGGGGCAATTCGGAGAATTCCCATAACCAGGAGCTCGATTTTAGTTTTGCCTATAATTTTTCGCATTCGTGAGCTCTTGTCAACTGGCCATTTAGAAAGCGGTTAACAAGCGTTGATTTTACACTTCAGAATCGGAAATCTGTCGTAAATAGGATGCTAGATGTCCATTTTATAGAAATTAAGTGTTAGATTGCCGATAAGTTGACATGTTTGGTTACGCGAAGCAGTTATTTCGGCCGGTCTATTTTCCCTTGTGAGGCGGCTAATTTCAGGCGTCAGACGGGCGAAATTAAAAATCTCAAATAATTCCAAATATCGACCGTATTTCGGAAAATAAACCCCAGGAGGTTTGTAAACTCGTCAGTACTTCTCTATAGACTGAAAATGAGGGTAGGTTAGGTTTTCGACTGTGGCCGCCTTTTGCTCGATTTTCCTGTGCACTTGCTCTTAATTAGGGCTGACTGTGGTGAGAAATGCTTTTAACCTAAACGAAGATTGTGGATGTTCCTATTGGGGTTAAAATGAAGCTATGATACTGAAATTTGTTTGTAATGCCTTCTCTCTTCCTACAAAAGCCATGACTAACGGAACAATGTACTTTGAAAGGCACAGTGTTGTAGGTTTTTCTTCTTACCACCCTCTCGGTAAAAATGGACAGTGTCAAAGCAATGTGGCTTGATTTCATTTTACCCAATGTTAATGTCAACTTAAGCGAGCGGGTTATAGGAAAATCCCTTGCGACCGGCGCTACTTTCAATCAACCTCATAGGAAGTCTTATGTATCGCTGCTCATTAATGTTATGGGGTGCATTAACTAACCGATTTCAAACGTTTAAGGAAAGGTGAGTTGACATTCGAGTGGACGAGCAAGACCTCAGATTATGTGTGAAGCAAAAGAGAATAGGCTGCTTCGTTTTAAGTCACCAAAAATGAACAGGCTCCTCAGGTCACTCTTTATTCACCTTGGCGATGTTTTCGCTTGTTCAATTTACCTTGGCAGAGTGATCATAAGAACATTCACGTGTTCCTTAACCTAGGCTGCGAAATGATCGACAATCTACTAGCGAACATGTATTAGTTGGAAAGATACTCTAATGTAAGGCTTTGCGTAATTAGTAGAAAAAAGATTATTTTCCACCGACTAGAAGAAAGGAAACAGATCATTCTTTGAGAAGTGGCTTTTAGGCGTGCGTTTCTCAAAACTCCATGCTCCAGAAAATATTTCGGGTCCAAGAAGTATTTTTCAAGTCGGTTTTCTATAGATTGGTACTAGCGTTTTTGGCAAACTAGCCCAATATATTTATCAATTTTATAACATGCTGTTTTAATAGATCAAAAGAAATATTAAAAGTCGAATTTCTGGTAATGAAGCTAGTGCATGTAGAATAGTTTTTCGGGGCTGAAACGCTTTCAGGAGTTTCGAGTAACGCGCGCCAGATCTCTTTGGAAGCGGCTACCAAGTGAAAACGTTATTAGTGTTTATTGCGATTTGATTGTCGTTTTAGGATACTCATGACCTCAACATACATCAAGTGGTTGTTCAGGTGGACGGTTGGGCTGCCCTCTCTCCAGTTTCAGTTGATAGAGTCGGCACATTTTTCAGGCAGGCACGGCCACAGAAGGTGGAGAGCACGTCAGTGGTACGATGTCATTTTCATGTGATCATTCCTTCCTATACAGGCTATGAATAAATTCATGGTCTTTACTGTAAATGTCGTACTGTGGTTTTCCGGTTTCCGAATTCCTATCAGTTCATTAAAGCCACCAAAGCTTCCACTCGCTCGGTGAAGGCAATCTTGACTCGCAGTATAGTTTTGCAAACTTGACTAGTTATCATAAACTGTCGTCACAAACGTATGAAACGTATGAATTCATGAAACATAGAGCGGTTTTCAAGTGGGTGTCGATAGTAATTCTGGTTTTGCATTGCTTCGCTCTGTGATTGGCCAGGAAAACTCGCGCCACTTTCTCAACCAATGACAACCAGGACCAAAATCAATCGCAACTTGCACGCGCGTATTTTCCCGCACTTGTCGCCGGCTACATGTTATTTCTACGTAATCTGATAGGCTTATTGCACGGCTTACTTCTTTTGTGACAGAGTAATTACTTTGGTTTTGGTTTTACGACACTCAATCGAAAAGCGCTCTAAAGATGTACAATGTCAATTACTTGGTGAAGCAATATCGGCAGGGTTCCAGATAAGATTTTAAGGCAGGGTGTCAACAAGAAATTCCATCGGGTCAAATTTCCAGTGCTCCCACAAAACCATTATAAATTTCAATTAATTTGTCGGGTCATGTAGCTGACCTTGCAGGGTTTTTGACCCGAGACCCCCTTCTTATCTGGAACACTGTTATCGTCTGGGTGAGTGTAGTTATTAGAATGGCTGTTTAACCCGATGTTTCTACAACAACCATCACTAGGTATTACTATTTATGTTACTTTAAGTTTTAGATATATAACTACGATTTTGAATTTAACACTTACTAGCTATTTATATTCAGATTTACATCTTGTAACACTTGCACTGAAGATGGGAGAAGTTTCTGCCGAAACATGTTTGTAAAATTCAACATGGTCGTCATCTAACTAAAACGTATTGTGTCCTTCCTGCTATCCAGACCTTAGGTTACTTTGAAGTAAAGTTGTGCACGTTGATGTTGCTAGAACGGAGAGGGGGTTTCAGGTTTGTCTTTAACAAATGGAAGCTGCCCTAGATACAGAAAAATCTCATACTGCCCAATCTGATAAACAAGGCGCTTCAGGGAGAAAGTGGAACTCATTTGACATTAATTAAGTTCACTATGCTGTTTTCACTCAGGTGAGTGATCTGCAGCCGTCGCGAGTGGTATTTGATGTGAGTCTGGAGGGTCGAGCGCGTAAGGTGGTAACCCTGCGCTCAGCTCTGATGATAAAGAACAAGATGGATTTACCTGTGGAGATAAGGCTACAGGGGCTTACATCCTTGCACGGTTAGTTGATTCTGTCACCGTCGTTATAATTATAATTATAATTAATTATAATTATAATTAATTATAATTATAATTATAATTATAATTATAATTATAATATAATTATAATTATAATTATAATTATTAAATTATAATAATAATTATAATTATAATTAGCAGTAGCAGTAGCAGTAGCAGTAGTAGTCGTGGTGGTGGTGGTGGTAGTAGTAGTTATTGTTGGACGCTTTTAAATAAACGGTGCTCATTGGGGACACTGTCCAGATCGAATTGGAAATGTTGGTTATTGAGGAGAGGGGAAAACCGGAGTGATTGAAAAGAGTGATTGAAAAACGTGAAAACGCTTAGTGATTGTTATATAATGAACGTCTCGTTGGAAAAACACACAACTGTGAGTAGCAACATTTTCCGTAAATTATTTACTCAACAACAGAAGCAGCTGGACACAAGATCCTTTGCTTACCGGGATTGCCGTTTTGTACTTTAAGTTGTTTAGGTCGAGACACACAAGACGGCATCTAGCAGGGACCTGAAGCGGACAGTGAAATGAAGTGAAAAAAAAATGTGTTACAGGGAAATTAGTTTATTCCTGCCACAAGCTGGTTTGTTATAATGCGGGCACAAACTGACTCAGATGTTCAATGTGTCATCATGTGCACAAGCATGCGTTTTGCCCCTTCAGCGTGCTCGAAGTGGTCCGCCGCCCCCGCTTCATGTCCCTCATACATTGGTGATTCTCGACCCGTACCTATGTTTTCAATAGAACCCAGAGGACCCTGGAAAATTAGAAAAACACCAGGAATCTTATGTTTTGTTTTCCTTTGATTTTTAGGGACATTGTATCTCCCAGTTCTTCCTCCTGAGTCGTCAGTGGCGATACCCTTGCGGTGCACCACTTGGCAGCTGTACCTGAGACCCCATGGGGTGGGGGTGGGGTATTGCTCCCAGCCTGTAGAATGGAGAGGCGCTTTAAGGAGTCACACGACGATGGGATGTAGTCGGGAATGTTTTCCTGTTTCATCATCTGGGGATTGTGCGAGGAAATTCAGGTGCGAAAAGCTCTTGATCATAATAGTTTTGATTTTGGCTATTGTCACAGTATAGAAGTATTGAAGCTCCTTAGGACAGAAATGTAACACTTGTGTGAATTGGATATGTAGGGTGTGATAAAACCACCCGCTTAGATCGACCCCCCCCCACCCCCTCACCCCCCTCTCCCCCCTCATCCCCCCTCTCCCCCAAACTACAATTCCATTCTTCTGGAAAGATAACTTTAAGATAGAGGGAACATTGTCACACTCACTCTTGTCTGCCTCTCTCTGTGTTTCTCTGCGTTACGCATAAAACCAGCATTCATAATTAATGCGTGATTTTTTTCCCCTTGCACTATCTTTTTTGTCCTTGCATTTTCGTCTGAAGGGAACTCTTCTCCAAGGGTTCGCGCCATCACAGCAATATCATTAATTACAAGGAACCTCCACTCTTACAAAAAATTCACGCTAAATTGTTGGAAATAATTACTAGCTTCCAAATTTTGTTTTGAAACGTGGATATAACATTTGAGTTTACAAAAAAAATCGATATCATTATCGCCTATTTTCGCTTTCAAATTTCCCGGCGCGGCCATTTTGGATTTGATGACGTGTAATGGTTGCATGTATTGTCAGGAAGGAAATGAAGCAGAAAATCCTTTTGGGAAAGAGGCGATGATGATATCGATTTTTTTGTGCACTTAAATGTTATATCCACGTTTAAAAAAAAAATTGAAATCTAGTAATTGTTACCTACAATTTAGCGTGAATTTGTTGTAAGAGTGGAGGTTCCCTTTAAGAACGTAGTTACTGAAATGTTTCCGTTGCTGTCGTAACAAGGTTTTGCGTGGCTGTTAAGCGAGAGGGATATCCCGAAGACTTTGTTTCACACGAAGGTGCTCCAACAAAGGGCCTGAATATGATGCCACAGCCGGCTCACACCCTGACGATAATGTACCCGGTGATGCTAGTGAATCTACTGCCCTGTGACTTGTGCTATCAAGTAAAGAATACACCAGCTAAAGGAAACATTAAAGCAGGGAAATCTGTCCCTCTGTACACTGTAAGTACTTCGAACCGTGTGTTTGTCATTCTTCCTTCAATTACATCAAAAGGGTTATGAATAAACTCAGTTAGTGGTCTTTGAGTCTCTCGGACATACACAATTATACACAAAAGAAGAAGAGCTTTAGGCATCTTGTTGAACGTACTAAACGTTTTGTTATTTCTCCCCAAAACCTTCTTTCTCTTATCTACTAAAAAAAGTTACGTCTAATTGTTTCATTAACAAACCTTTGCTCTGAGTCGTTGTAACATAATTTTGACGTGCGTCTCGTATTACAGCACTAGTCCTTCAATTCGCGAGATTTAAAAGATCTTTAAAGAACATGCATGGCAATGAACATTGACTACTAACGCACAAGATTGTACCCCTTTGCAACTTTAAATTACATATTCACGGAAAGGGATTTAAAACAAGAAGCTAGTTAAAAAAGAAATTGTGTCTCGTTTCCTGGACAACAGGGGACTTTAGATTTGAGTACGAGTACGAGATCGATTACGAGTACGACTTTCAAACGCCTCCACAGATCCCTTACTCTGCCCTATTGCTTAATAACAGAAAAGGAGATTTTAGAAACAGGATTTATATACGGCGTAATTATGTAAGGCGCGCGAACTAGATTTAAAAAGTCGTACTCGTTCTAAATCTCGTACTCGTTGTCAAATCTAAAGTTCCCTAATAATTTGTAAGAGCGTTTGGGGATGTGGACAAAAAAACTGATCCCTATGGATTACCCTTAAAATAGTTTATAAGGCTGATAGCATTTTAAGTTCCAAGATTTTTCTTGTTGTACCTCAACAATTACTAGCGTTTCAATGATTGGTTCTTGTTTTTATCGAATGACCCAATGATCGACCCAATCAGGTTACTACTCTCTGAATTTTGCCAACATGTTTACATTACCAAATCACGCGCAGTTAGAACACTTTCCAGTTTTGGACAATATGTCTTTTCAATTTAACCTAATAACCCGTGTGTTTGCAAGTATGTTTTTCTAATTTGAAGATGTTTGCATTTTCAATTACGTACTGAGGCCAAAATGAATTCGTGTCCTTACCAAGGAAACGAAACAAATACCTTGTCACAATCGCTCCTGAGGTAGGAAACAACCTTGTTATGGTGCCAACATCTGACTATAATTTCTTCTTGTGTCGTAGCTACATCTTGCTACCGCGTGTAGTGTAGTTCGTCTTGTTTTGCACATCGCTTACTTTTCTCATGTCGCTTCTATTATTGATTGTAAACAGGCAGACCCAGAGAAGCCACTTGATTTAGGCATCAGCATCGAGAACTTTACATATTGCGACAACATTCGTATCTCGAGGCGATTAAGTATCATAGAACATCCCATCATCCACGTGGAATTACAAGACACCAAAAGACGATCACTTATTCTCAATGTTAAAGTTTCTGTCAAGCCTGGTGGATCACTAAGAGTAAGTCGAGTCATGTGATTCCTTTGCAATGCTTTCCATCCCCTTTTTGGATTTGAACTGATTGTCGCGGAAGTGGCTGCATTAGCCCTGGTTTTTGCTTTATTGAACTCTGTGAGTGGTAGAGTAAAATCGCGCTTCTTTCTTAACCAATATCGGAAGTTAACCCAATTGAAAACAATCTTTAGTTGCTAGTGCGTGTTTACCTACCACTGGTTTCGAAGGCTCGATACGTTTGTCTTTAAAATTGCTTTCTTATGAAGAATCGTGTATGGACCAATTGAACCATGGGAAACTAGCAATCACTGGCAACTAAGACAACCCACAATGTTGGACAAGACACCACAGGACAAATGTCGCGTTGTATACTGCAAGTGCTCCTTTACCAGAACCTTCCAAAAAAAGCATCGGTGTACGTATCAATCTGGTTTTTGCATGGGAGGTGTGTGCGGGTAGTAAGTGAGTGGGTAATGGGTTTTGAAACAATTTGCTTCACACGTTTAGAAACAAAAGCTGACGTTTTCTGCGCAAGCCCTTTGTCAGAGCGAATCAACGAAGAGCTAGCAGTCGAAATCGACGACTTGCTCACCGACGCATCACCGCAGTCTCTTTAGAAACTAACCCTCTTTATTTAAATGAGAATAAGTTCTCCTGAGACTTTTGTCGTTGATTGTAGGTACCGTTTTTTGTTTTAAAAAGTGTGATTGTTATGATGACAAAACCGTCCTTGTAGTTTGCGCTCTGTAATGAACAACGGTTCAGTTGGGCGATTGTTTTGCAGAGTTAGTTTGAGTACCAGCCGTATATCCCTAACTCGCTCGTTAATTCTGATTTCTTTATTTTTTGATCATCAATTCGTTGTAACAGGTTTCCATATACGCCCCCTACTGGATGATCAACAGCACTGGAATTCCGCTGGTCTTCAAACAGGAGGCTGTGCCGCATGATATGGCCGGCCAGTTTGAAGAGCACGAGATGGCGCGCAGCTTGACTCCTTTGTTGTTCTCATTTTCAGACAGAGACGCTCCTACAAGGTATCTTGTACGGCAAAGACAGTTCAAGGTTTTCAAAATGGAACGATTCTCTTTAATTTTGAAACATGTTTCGATACAATGATAATGATAATGATGATAATGATAATGATATAGCGCCACATACGGCGCATTTTTTATCGTCAGGTAGAATGGACTTAAATAATTTATGGAAAATATCTGTTAACGGTACAATGCATAACTTCTAACTTCGATGTAACAGCTCTCGCAAAATGTTCACAGGCGAAGAGGACGGAGGAAGAAAGAACAGAAAAAAAGAACTGAACAGAAGAGAGCAAAAACATATTTATGCAGTCAAGTCTACTTTAGTAGAGTAGTAGAGGAGGACAATTCTGTTCCTAATAAGTTGCTCTCAGTTACGTTTTTCAGAAAGGGAAGCTACGCCAGCTTAAGCAGTGTAGCATCCCTTCCTAATGGATGTGACAGAGAAATCCTTAATCTTTTGATTGCCTGCACTGATCAGATCGTTAGTGTAGTTTGTTTAGTTTATAGGATTGGATATCTTTTTAACCTTTAACCTTACATGGTTAAACATGTATATATTTTAGCACTCTGGTTTGACCTTTTTCCTGGCCTTAAATTGTATGGATACATTTGGGTACCCTTTTTCGGGTTTGCTGCGTTTACTTCGTTAGGCAATGTGGTTAGCCAAGTTCCAATCCCATTTAGCTTTGTCAAACTTATTTCAGCGATACGTTTTAAAAATAAACACAATTAACACAACTTAACAAGTCAGTATAAGCACAAAATACTCTGCCTTTCATCATCATCATCATCATCATCATCAGTCCTCCGAGCCACTGAGGGGAGCATATAGGCCACTTCTGAGGTCAACAAAGCTCTGGAGACTGGTGGTCAGACCATCGCCCAGCCTCCAGCCAACCATGATAGTTGTGTGAGGACTACCACAGCACCAGGAACTACGTTCCCTGCTCTTTTCGATCAGTGTGTGGGTTCTTTTACTTCACCTTCAAGTTTAACGTTTGGAGGTGAAACAGACAAGACCAACGGCTTAATGTCACTGTCTTAACATCTGCCTTTGTTTTCCCTTGAAGGTGTCAAATGCGAATTGGTCGAGGATTTCAGCCAGGAAGCGGAAAGCCCGTTTGGTGAGTCTTCTGAATGTTCACAGTTTATGTGTTCTTCCCTTCTAGCAGCGCAATACGGAAGAAAGAAGACCTAATTTCTTTTGTTTTTCTCCAGGAGTAATTCATTCTCCTTGGACAGCCCTCGTGAATTTAAGCGTGTTCATGCCAGACAAGGAGGAAGCCGTCCAGATAAGTATGTTGTAGCTTTATAGCTATATCTGCTGATGCATTGTTGTTCTTGATTCGTATTTGATAGATTATAAAGTTAGAGTTGTCTTGATTCGTATTTGATACTTGTAAATTGTAAATTTATACTGGGTACAATGGATACATGCTGTTTTGTTTATCACCAATTGTCGACCTTTTTCTTTTCATTTAACTCCGTTTTTCTGTTGATAGAGCTTAAAACCGAAATCATGTTGGAATAGAGGGCAGCCAGGAGACTGGATGGCTGTATTTTAATTGCTAGGGTGATTGTTCATACAAACATCAATGTGCCTTACAATTGTGCTGCCTTTAAAATAACCCACTTCAATCACGAAATGTAGGGCTGTGTTACATTGCGGATAAAAGGCAGAAATACGTAGATATGAATTGGATGGGTCAATTTTCTCAGCTAGCCATAGAATGAGAACTCGTAACCCACTTCAATCACGAAATGTAGGGCTGTGTTACATTGCGGATAAAAGGCATAAATACGTAGATATGAATTGGATGGGTCAATTTTCTCAGCTAGCCATAGAATGAGAACTCGTGGTGACAGCCCCTTGGTTACACCTTGACCAGCAATTTTCCCGCTTTTACATCTTTTGGCCAAGCTGTCCGCAGTTAAAAAAAATTCCTAATTTTTGCACTCGCACTGTAACAGACAGTCACCAGTCTCCACCATGCACTTATTACTAATTAACAAGTGAGTAATTTATATTTTGTATTCATGCAATCTTTGTTTGGAAAGTACAGTTTAAGACTGCTAAATCATGGGCAGGCTCATTCTTTAAAGCTAAGCTAAAGCTAAATTTGAAATAAGTACTACTACACTTTCAAATATGGGTTAGGCCCAAGGAGATAACGAACAATTCGTAAGCTTTGGTACCTAAATTCAAGTTATAAACAACCACAACCAAGAACATTAACTAAAAGAATAAAATTAAATGATTTAATTGTAATAGTGCTATGTAGCGGTTGCGAGATGATAAAAGAAAGCGATTTTAATGCAGAGAAGATTCATAAACTCAGTTAAACAGCCAGAAATGATTTGAATTGAAGTCGCTATCAAGTTGGCATTTTCAGAGAGGCATTTTGCTCTTCTGTAAAGCCATTTCAGTTTTTCTGTTCACCAAGGTTATGGTTGCCAAACGAACTGAAGTGTCGGAAGTTTGTCATTATGGTTGCCATAGATACTTCATCGTTATTATTGCGAGGACAAAACATAGACTATTGTTGTAGAACTGAATTACTGTCTCAGAAACACATTGGTTGTCACAGAAACCATCACTGAGTCCCCTGTCACATTCAATCCTTGCATTACAGAGCAAAAAAGAAAGGAAAAGCCCCAGTTGTTGCCGCGCCCGCATGCAAAGTGTCCAGCAGCGCAGTGAACCGTCAGTTGGAGTTGCACGTGCAGGGCGTATGCTTGTTTCGCGCAAACCTCCCCAGCAAGCCCGTGTGCCTTGTCACTTCTAAGAAATGGTAAAGTAACTCGGGGGTGTTGATTGGTTGAAATGCTCTGATGTTTTGTAGAAAAATGAAAAATGGGCATAAAACTAGTTGACGACTCAACGAAAATATATATAAAAAAATTTTCATCACCCGACGGTCATTCCTGCTCAGATAAATTCTGATAATGTGTTTGGAATTGTTTGTAGTTTGTCCATACCATTGTTTCTTGGCAAATGTTACCTCCACGATAAATAACTGGACTCGCTACAGTAAGCATGGCTTGCACTTTGGACGCATCCAAGAGCCTCTGCAGCTCAGGCTACAGCATGCATGACCTTACGCAAAGACTTACTTCAATGTTTCTTAGCTGTTTTGATTGTGAAGCAGTGTGATTTTCGTCTCACTTCAGCGATTTCACATAACTTAACAAATACATTCTAATAACGAAGTTAAACATATTCTAGATAATGGTTGTCATAAAAACTGCGTGGCAATTCAGGCTTAATCGCTCCCAAGTTGGCTTTGAGGAGCACTTTGAATAATCAAATTTTAATAATCAAATTTTAATCAAACATTAATGAAACAAATAAATGAACAAATAATAATTATAGCAATAAACCTGAAATTGATACCAATCGTACTTAAAGTGAAGTGATTGATTGCAACCTATTCTAAACTTTAAAACAAAAGTAAACTCTAATTTATTATTACTGGTCGGTTTTTAAGGGCACTCCAAATAACGGATAGTAAACCCTAAATAAAATTGAAATACTATAAACTGAAGCAGCAATTAAACGAATTAAATGAGTAAATAATAATTGTAACCATAAACGGCAGCAATTAAACGAATTAGAGCAGTTTTCAATTGAGTGTCGAAAGTAATTATGGTTTTGCTTTGGTTTTGCATTGCTTCGCTCTGTGATTGGCCAGGAAAACTCGCGCCACTTTCTTAACCAATGAGACGCAAAACCCAAACCAATCGTGACTTGCACGCGCGTATTTTCCCGCGCTTTACGCCGGCTACATGTAATTGCTTCGTATTCTGATTGGCTCATTGCACTGCTTACTTCTGTTGTGATTGGTCAGAGTAATTGCTTTGGTTTTGGTTTTACGACACACAATTGAAAAGCGCTCTAAATGAATAAATAACAGTTGTAACCATAAACGGCAAGTTTACTTTAAAACATTGTGAATCAAGGATAACCTACATTTACTCGAAACTTTAAATTGCTATTACTAATTACCAACATAGTAAAGACGTATGAACTGACAGTCCCTACAGACGAGAATGGTTTTGTTCCCAATGCATTGCTACCGCTGTTTCAAATGATGAAGGGTCCCTTGCTTATGGACATATTACTGTATTCTCACTAGGGCCCGCGCGAACGAACTCCTTGTGGGGATGCAGTAGCAAGCGATACCGCTGACCGTCTCCTTATTTATTGAGTTTCAGGGTTCACGTGTGCTCTGTCTTTTCATAAATTGCTAGTGAGCTGAAATACGACGACCCACCCACCTCCCCTTAGGTTTTGCTCCCTCTCCCACCCGGACTCGCCTTGCTCTGATAACTTGATAATACCCGGAGTGATTGTGAGTAAGGGCTCCTTTAGGAATAAGTCACAGGTGGATGAATTAGAAACTTCGGTAGCATTTGTTCACCTTTGTCAAGTTAAGATTGTTTCTCCATTTTTTTTTCTGTTGTCTGTGGTGCGCGGTTCTACAAGAATTGAACCGTTTTGTTAATATTTGGAAAGGTAACTACGATATAAGGGGAAATTGAAACGAAATTTGCGGTTGGAGGGCTCGAAGGATGCAGAATTTGTCCAATTCAAGTGGTCGAGCGTGCTCTTGTAATCTTTGATTACTGCTACTAAATCTATATGTTTTGCAATTCAAGTTTACTGTAAAAAAGCAGTAGCTAGAAACAAAAAACGTTTGCTTCAAATGTCTTCACTTTCTTGAGAAAGGGAGCTTCCCTTTCTTATGTGATACAAGTCTTAACTCGTTTAAGTAGCTATTGCTTTTGAATTTAAACTTACCTTTCAAGAGTATTTACGTTCTTTGGAAAGGGAATCTACATCATTTTAAATTGGTTAGCAACCCTTTCTAATGAACGTGAAGTTACACCGTATAGTTTATGAAAGACATCTGTAGTAATAAATAATGTCTGTTTCAAATCTTCTGTAAAGGAAATAGGAAACATTTGTTCCTTGCCTGTCAGTTTTAAGGATGAGGAAAACATCCATACCACCTTCTCAAAACTTCAGTTGGTTTTGATGGCGAGATAAAAGCGAAAAAACCGTAATTCAAGTTTCTTTTGTACATTTTTCCCAGAGATACATAACTCAGTTGTTTGCAGTAAGCTTTATCACAAAACATGCAACGGTCACGAAGCCTATCACTATTTTCATCGTGAAATAGAAAATTCCTATACTCTTTACATCATATTACCGTGAAAAATGCAAGTGCTACTTCATCGAATTAAAGTTTCAATGTGAAAGGCTTTTCATCAGCAAAATCGTAAATGCATGCAGTACCCTTGTACTAAAGCGAGATCGTTATTTCACTCTTCCTGTATTTGTTTGTTGAAAGTGATTTTCTCGTCCTCTTAGTGTAAGGTTATGGTGTTAAAATTCTCATCACTGAGGGTGTGTTTTACTGAGGCTGTTTTACCCTTTGTTAAAGGCGAAAGCTGCCTTTGTCTCTCGGTGCAATCGTGCACCATGTCATGTTTTTTGTTTATTTCAGGGTATATGATATCGGTATTGACGTCCGCTTTGGCCAGGGCAGGTACCGTGACACCAGAATCGTTACTCTAGCTACGCGATATCAACTGGAGAACAGGACTCAGCACACTCTGGCTTTCTCTCAGAGGCACTTTGTCAGAGAACAAGTATGTGATTGCAAAATCGCTCCACTAGTCTGTCAGTGGTATTCCTTTTTAACCTGGTGTCGTGTGTCTACTATTTCTCACGTTGATGCCCCAAGCATTGTGTTCAAGTTGTAGATTTTCCTTTTACGGTGTTCACACCAAGGCATGAAAATGTTGACGTTTAGCGGACTAAAGCTGTATGGTGAAGCCGAACATTGCAATATTGAACTTCGCTATTAATTAGGAATCTTGTTTTCGATTGTTTGGAAGGTTTGTCCATTTCGCCTCTTAGAAGTCAGGTTCATTTTTGATTTGATATCTCAGAAATCTTAGTCCGAGTTGTGTTTTGAAACCGTGCATATTTGCAACTTTCCCTTGTCTCGTTTTTGTTTCGGCAAATGCGTTTCATGGTCCGAGATATTTCCCTAACAGAGTTCATCAATTTCACAAACCGCGTTTATAAATGCGACCGTTTGAAATCTTCTTGTTTCTCTTTGCAGGGAACGCAAAATCCCGAGGGAGCCCTGACCGCCCTCCAGGGGCCTTGGTCCTCTTCCATTGGTCCAGAACTGACTTGGATCAACTGTTGTGCATCAGGTAGAGGTCTCTTGCCTCGGATGTTGTGTTTAGTCTTAATCCTGTCTAAAGTTATCAATTCAAGTTGAGTTTTCTATCTTGTGATTTTCTCCAAAGGGCCTCGTAAGTGACTCCCTTTTGATAGTATCTATCTCCATCGTTAACAGTCGTTTTCTTGCAGGTTAAATGACGTTTCTCATTGTCAGTGGTCTGGGGGATTCAGGATTGATCAAGATGATTCATTTCATGCCAATATGAGGTTTGTTGATTCCTCGTTGTGTGGAATGTGTTGGTAATGTTTGTTTCGTAAGCATAGCACAATTGTCAATAGGAGCACAGAGTAGAAGAGGTTATGTCAGTCAACCAGCGTGTCCATCAATCCGTCTGTCAGTCAGTCCTTCAGCCAGCTGATAATTGGTCAGTCAGTCTGGCAGACAGGGAGGCAGGCATGCAACCATTGACAAAGTCAGTGTGTTAATCAGTCAGTCGATCAGTCTGGTAATTAGTCACAGTCAGCGACTTGATTATTCAGTCATACAGTCAGCCAGTTAGTTGAACAATCAGTTGATATATCGATCGATCAGACAATCAGTTAATCAGTCATTGAGTTGGTCAGTCACTCAGTCAGTTCATCTGTTTTTATTCAGGTGGTATTTGCTTCTGTCGTTCGTGCGTTCGTTTGTGCTTCCGTTGGTTCGACGGTTCTTTTGTACATCTATCTTTTCAGTCGGTCAGCTAGTCAGTCACTCAGTCATTTTGTACTTGATTTATTTATAAATTTGGCCAGGATGCCGTTTTTTCCTGGTTAGTTTTCCCTCTTATGTGTTCGTAACAGTGTTAAACCTGTTCTGTTTTCCTGTAGGAGCTTGAGTAGCTGTTCGTTGTTTGTTAGAGTAGAGGTCATGCTAAAAGGAGCCACATTCCATGTTCTGTTTACTGATGCTTCACAGCTTCCACCACCTTTCAGAATTGATAATTTTTCGGAGGTAAGTACTGGTGTGCAGTAATATACTGTACTGAAGGAAATTGAAATTGGGTTTGAAATAAAACTTCATACTATATTCTGACATCAGGTCGCACGTCATTGCTACAATCTCGGACGAAACTACTTGAGAAATAGGTCTTCTAGCGCCCACAAATCCTTCTCCACTGATGTGTGTGAGTCAACAATATCCCTAAAGTAACTTCCCTTACCCCTCTCCCCCTTTTCAATGTTGAAGTTGGGAAGCCGCCATTGTCAGGGAAACGGTTAGGAGGCGCAGACAACATTGATCACTGTTTGCACTTACAAAGGCTTCTAAGCTCAATTTTCTCAACAGTTTTGTCCAAGATTGTAGATTGCATGCAGATGTTTTAGAAAAACACTGGACGAATCGCTGAAAATGGTGCGTCTTCTCTTATGGTCTTAAGTAGCGTGTAATTGTTTGTACATTTTGTACATTTTGTCTTGACAGGTGCCAATAACATTTTACCAGAGTGGAACAGAGGACAGGTTACGAACCATTCTTCAGCCAAAACAGTCAGGTAATTATTATATTCGTTAGGGCTCGCCATAACTCTTGTGGGAATACCGAGTTTTCATGAGCTTCTTCTGAATAGCCACTAGACGTTATGATCATGGACAGAACTGCTAATAAACTTTTGAAGACCAGCAGATTTCACTTTTTTCACCAGACCTAGAGATAAAATTTCAGCCCCTATACTGGTAAGCCTGGTTCAGACTGGCGACATAAAGACATTGACATAACGGCACAAGGAAAAGATCAGTTGTATCCTTCTGTCGTTATGTTCATGTTATTATGACTGCATGTTAACACTGCAAACATAACATCCTTTTGATGTCGTTATCTCGTTGTGTCGCTAGTGTGAACCAGACTTTATGTTATCCCGCTGCCGAAAGTACGCCCAAAGAATTGTCTGACTTTCGACACAACGATGAGTGAGAGGGTTTGGGGAAGAGAGTCTCAATCTCTTCTGCATTTGCTTTGAACTAAGAGAGAAATTAAGTGCGTAAGGCGCGTACTTTTTAACTAGTTTTATCCATGATGGTGACTAATTTCCACTAGCGAGCAAATTCTGCAGTGACAAATGAGCGCTGATGCTTTTGAGAACTGGAAAACACCGCGTGTGAAAAAGAAAGCCATGAAAGCCAGCACATGAATTTGAAAGTTCGAGTCGTAGTTTCTTAAAGTTACATTAGCAAGAGGAATACTAACAGTACTCGTTTCATGTTTGCGAACTGGATTGTCCTTCCTGTTGTTTAGTGCCTTACTCGTGGGATGAACCTACTTTGCTGCCTGAGATATCTGTTGGAGTGATGGGTAGTGGATCTTACATGCACTACAACATGCAGGACCTCGGCGGTGGAGAGAGGCTGTACTACTACAACCCTATCTACATTGTGTTCACACACACCTTTTCCAGGTACATGCAATTTTGTGGTTAGTAATTAAAACCTGCCCCATCTACATCATGTTCAGATGCACCTTTTCCAGGAAATTTAGTGGTTAGTAATTAAACCTTGACTTATCTACGTCATGTTCATAAAGCCTTATCAATGTAATTTACGGTTGCTTAGCCGATTAATGAAACAAACCCCATCTTCCCGTGTTTACGCACACTTGGGTTTGCAAGTTATTTGTGGTTAGTCAATGAAACCTACTCCATCTAAATCTTTTCCTCTTAATTGGCTATTTGTGTATGAACTTTGTTTTAAATTTATGTAATTTTTAGGACGGTGGAGATTGCACTGACCCGCATAAGGGTGTTGTGATGTCTTTTTCTCTGTCTGGACGTCCTTCTCGCTCTGCTACAGCTTTTCAAGAGAAGAACGTCGTTTCCGTCGAGTATTTGTGGGCTTTTACCAGCGAACTTATCATAATGAGCCCACATTCCTAAAGTTTATTGCGTCATTTACGTTTCTTATCTCTTTTGACTTGAACTTCACAGTCTGGCATTTCTCGTAGCACTGGCGGATAAAATAAGCAAGGCTGACAGTCAAAATAATCTCACATTCACTTGGTTTTTCTAATTTATGTTCTAGTGTTGATGGTCATATATGTGGCTCGTTTCACGCCAGACCTGCTACAGCAGCCAATGAAACGTCTCTGGATTTACGAGAACTTGTATTAGATGTGCCACAAGGCTCTGCAGTGCTTCTTAGAAGAAAGGTAACATAAACAGTTACGACGGTCATTCCCCTCTTTGATGGTTCATGTGTATGTTATGAAAGTTGCAGTGTGACCATTCAAATGGTAGCTTTACAACAATATCTTTCTGATATATGATTAATATGGCTTGTTATGGTGTAAAAAGAACGGGAACTGCATTCAACCCATGGCTTCTGTGATACCGGTGAAGGGCTCTTATGATCTATCAAGCCAATGGGAGCTTCTATTGGATACTCGCGTACAAGGTGTGGTCCGCAGTTGGCGTGTCACACCAACTGGTAATGCACTGCTTTTTCCCCTTTTTACATAACTGCTGTGGTCCTTCACGTCTTCTGGTTTGATATAACATGCCCCCAAACACCACCACCAAACAACAAACCTCGCTCATATTTTTTTTTTTCCTTACAAGGAGCCACACAAAAGATCCCAACTGTGGAGAATGACTGGTGGAGGCCTTTTATGTCACGAGGGCTCGTCGCCTCCATCTGTAAAGCCTTCATCAGCCAATGCTGGGCTTGTATTGGATATTGACAGCTTAGCTCCACCCACCTGCGGCAAGTACGTGAGGCTGGTGCTGAGTAAACCCAACCCAAGAAGGCTGCATTCACAGACATGGTCATTCACTGAGGTACACTGACTTTTCTTCACTTATGCGTTTTCAAAAGTATTCGTGTCATTAAAAACGCATCGATCGAACCGTGTCCACACTACCGTTTTCGCAGTTTTTTCAACTGTCCCCACTAAACGATCGAAAACGATGAATGACATGCTGTGACGTAAGTTAAACGATATGCGCATTCCTGGGTACAACTCACGCGGTGCGGATGACGTAAGCATTTCATTTCGATGCGTTTTCGACTGTCCACCCTTAAACGATATGTGGGTCATATGTATGAGTTTCCATTTGGATCAACGTTCGATGCACTTTCGATGAAAACGCTGAACGTTCTTGTGTGTACGGAAGACCTAAACGCATCGAAATGTATGCGTTTTCAAACGAAAACGAATTAGTGTGGACGGGGCCTAGATGGTAGTTCATTTTCACTTTGGCAATCTCTTCCTCAACGAGCTTAATTACGAAAGTCACACACTCAATAAGTTCGTAGTTTCGTGTTTCATATTGCGTCAATCTGCCTTCAAGGATCGCGCACGTTCTATTATTTCTTTACCCTTCCGCGTGAGTTGATTACTTTCCCTTTTGACGGTTGGGTGGAAAATATGTTCTTTGTCGTACAGTTGCTTTTCTGCTTGTAGTTCATAGTCTTACAAACATTTTTTCTGTGGCAAGAAGGAATTCTGTTCTGATTGTGTCATGGTTCACTTGAGAAATTTACAGGCAGTCCAAGGTTAAAATGCTCGTTATAGCTCGTGGAAATTTCTTGGAACAAAACAGCGAAGGCAATGGAGAAGTTATACTAGCTGAAACGAAGATGTCACACTTCACTGGATTGTTTAACCATTCAAGTGAAGATGAAAAGAAATATCAAAACCAAACTAAAAGGGCGATATGTCTTTTCCACGACTCATTTTCCTCACTGCTGTGTATCTTTCTCATATTTCTTTTTTGTCAAAAAATCCATCACAGACGGACGGAATTTGAGCGCCCAAAAAGAATCCAACTTGGGAAAGTGGGGTCACCTAGCAGCTTTTACAGGGCTGCGGCACTATCCCCTGAAATTTAGAGCTTGTAGGAACTGCGAGGCTGCCGGGAGAGTGTGGCTTTGAAGAGAAAAATGAAATAAGAGTGCGAAGTCTGATAAAACTCCTCGGTGCGAGGCTAAAATTGACATCAATCTATAAAATTTGACGTGCAAAGAACAGGATTCTAAACCAGTACGAGGTAATGCAAGTGATAAATAGTGCTTCCTTCATTGTAGGACAATCGCATGAAGTGCGATCTACCGGGCTTATATGTTCAACCCAGAAGTGGAGTGAAAGGTCTGAGAGATGGTAAGCACACAAGAACCCCTTTTCACTTTCCTGAATCGCGGCGTTATGAT
Source organism: Pachyseris speciosa (assembly GCA_016490735.1). NCBI lineage: Eukaryota > Metazoa > Cnidaria > Anthozoa > Scleractinia > Pachyseridae > Pachyseris > Pachyseris speciosa. The sequence continues at coordinate 347,124 of JAEMWC010000885.1, forward strand.
TTACACCGCATGAACAGGTAACAATTCTGAAGAGACTGGGATTAAATGGTTAGGTTGTGCTGTACTGTGCTGTAAAGTGGTGTGCAATGCTGAGCTGTGCTGTCATGTAATGAAATGCTGTGCAATGCTGTGCTGTAGTAAATTATGCTATACATTGTTGTGCAATGCTATGGTATGCACTGGTATTATCCTTTATTACACCCATTTTGAAATCACTGGTGATCCTTGCAATCTGATTGGCTTTCAACAGTGCAATTTATTCCCAAATTGCATCATTTTTTACTCTAAATCGCATCCTTTCTGTAACTCATCAAAATGAAAGTGAAATAATACTAACCTATCAAATTTCATGGATAAACAAATATTGAATATTGACAAAAACCTGTGTGATTTCAAAATGGGTATGGTAATTGTGTGTATGCAATCATGTTCAGACCTGAAAAGGGGAGGAATTTGTAGATATTATATATACTCAAACCTGCTTCAATGTCAAACGATGTATCTGTTATTTTTAGGTGTAGACGCAGTCCTTGGTCCAGCGAACATCACAAAAGACGATCAGATCCCAATAGAGCAGTGCATAAGCACAAGTAAACTGAGGCCAGGCTCGGGCTGCCTTGGAGTTAAAATACTGGCTGATGGTCCAACCAGGGTACTGCAGATAACAGACTGTTTACTGCAGGTGACTGGCTCTGTGACTTAGCTTTTGACTCTGTCGGATGAGTACGCTTTCTCCAGTGATCAATGGAAACAAAATACCAAGGCTACTGTAAATTTTTGACTTGCTGAAGCTCTGCCTTCATGTGTAACATCAAAAAATTTTTTTTCCTTTTTCGTTTAGCTGTTGATGCCGAGGGCACAATGATCATATATGTAATGTCTTGAAGAAAATTATGTGTAATTAACAGGATTCATTTTTGCGAACTAACAGATGTTGCGTTTTTAGTTTTGGTGGAAACCGAGATATAATGCAAGAGACAGGTTTGGGCGCAAGCCAGGAGATGCTGATATGCATCTCATGGCTTTAATTTGCATTGTTTTACACCTTTCTCTTGTTATTGTTGCCATAGTCTGAGGAGGATGCAGAGAGAGACTGGATGCTAGTCGAGCAGAAAGGAGGGCTGCGTCAAGCAACCGTGAGCAGTCTGGATTCCAATAGCGATTTATCAGCGCTTGAAATACAGATTCGTCTGGTTGGAGGGATTGGTATCTCAGTTATTAACTCTGTGCCCGAGGAACTCATGTTTATCAGTCTGGAGCAAATAGAGGTACAGAACCCTGCAGTGTTGTTTTATACCGCACAAGGTAGTTAGCATTCGAAATAAAATCCGAAAATTACAGCTGGAGGTATATTGGATCACAAATGTTCATTCAATGAATCGAAATTGGGAGAAAGCCTTTCTCGTGGTTTAAGTGGAATGTTGCGTGAAATTTTTGTCTGTTTCGTTGTTTTTAACGCCTGTATACACTCTTCTTAGCACTTTCTCTCTTTGGCGAGAAAATTTCGACACGTTAAGCAAAGTTCACTCAATTGCAATGAATGTTGAGTCTAGGTTTCTTTTTTTATTATTTATTTATTTTATTTTTGGTCGGTGTGGCTCATTTTGTTCGGTTTCGTGGCTCAAACAACTAAAGCAATGTCGTTCATTTTCATCATCGAAATTATTTGGTTTCCGTTTTCGAAATTTAAACTAGAAATGTAACTATTGTGTGATAATTATGTTTTCAGGTGGATTACTTACGAACGTCTAAGTTAGAGACATTGGAAGGTAGCATGGACGCATACAGGTTAGAACTGGAGAAATGTAGCGTTGAATTCGGCTTTGTCATGCAAAGCGGACTGTTTTGTACCTTGACTTCCTTGCTTTTTAACGTGACGGATTTTAAAGATGTAATGACTGTCTAGCTAATCGTCCTCGCAAATTACAGCAAGGACGCAGCTCAACAAGGTCGAACCGAAAGCATATACAAGGCGCCTCTGGCAGCCGATATACGGTCCATGTATGACCTTGGAGCACAGCCTACAACCAGCTCGAATGCTCGAATGCCCGAATGCCCCGAGAAAAACCCTCGGAGCAGGGTCGAGAACCAACACAAACTCAGCCCACTTATGGCGTCACCGGGAATCGAACCCGGGGCCACATTGGTGGAAGGCAAGTGCTCTCACCACTACGCCATCCCTGCTCCCCCGTGAAGAGGTTTGTTATGGTGCAGATCATAGAAATACTGTTTCAGCCAATGAATGTTTAAAGCAAGACAGTGTTGCGTTATTCTCTTTTCCTTTGTACTGTTACTTTCCTTCTGTAGATTGACAATCAGCTGTTTGCCAGTCCGCTTCCGGTATTACTCTACCCATCCATCCCTGAAAAGGGTACAAAGGAGGAGGCCATGGGGCAGCAACCCACCCTTCACTTGTCTGCTTCCAAAGAACCCAGCAGACTTCCAAATGTAGAAATATTTAAGGTAAGTTCAGTTGTGTTAGATTTGTGGAGGCGTTGTATTATGTCTGGCTCGTCGAACCTTCGATGAGAGGAGAGAGGAGAGAGGCTTAGTTTAGTTTCTGGATCGTTAACAAGCTTATGGTTGCTCAAAATAGTTTCGTTATTTTTAACCCTTTTGCTCCTGAACATTTTTCCAAAGAACACCTATTGAAGCTAGTCGAGCCGTTTTCTGGTCAGAATGTAGCCAAAAAGAACCAGAACTGCCTAAAACTCTGTTTCCTGGTAGAGCTCCTGGCGTCCTTCTGTTCCTGATGCTTAATTTGAGCTTTCAAAGTTCGGGCATGCGCAGAAAGCAAAATTTCGGTACATAGGGTTCAGAGCCACTTCAATTTTTGAGTCTAGTGCGCATGCGCTCTAGACTCTATCTACTCAGAGC
>JAEMWC010000885.1:355000-362288 GCA_016490735.1 Pachyseris speciosa
TATCTGTGAGACATATCAGGGATTACCATCTGACTTGATTGTTTCTTTCATTTTAGAGTCGTTCTCTCGGTCCCATCCATTCGACACCTTGTCATTACACTTGGATTCCATGAGTAAACATTACACTGAGGTGAGAGTCAAGTTCTACACCGACTGTAAGTTAACATTAAGCATTTAGTGGCAAAACTGTAGCACATCTAGTACCACTGTCAAGTTGAGGAAAACAACAAATGAATTTAAGCCGTCTTCAGCTTTTTTGAAGTTATGCTTAAATAAAGTGACAGTGCACCTTTAACGCTACATTTCGTGAAGGTTTTGGCCACACTAAAAATAAACTTATCTTGTCCGGTAATTATAACCCAGTAACTTTCTTGTGCGTTGCATACTTCCAATATCCTTAACTCCAAGACCGTCTTGGCAGCGAAAAATCCCAAAACGTGAAGCGAGCGAGCTGCGTTTGTTAATTGCTTGCGGTTTTCATACCAATGCCGTGTTGCTATTGTTCAACAGGAAATCCGCGGTCAAGCGGCAGCTATCGTAGGCTCAGTTGATTTTCTCGGTAATCCTATGGGACTGTTCAATGACGTGTCATCTGGCTTAGAGGGACTGGTGAAGAGAGGCAATGTGGGAGGATTGTTTCTGAACGTAGCTCATGGGGTGTCAGACTCTGCTGCTAAGGTACGTACACGGCGCGCTCTCCTGAGTTGAGCTCTTAGTTGCAAGATTACTGTGATCTGCTAAGCTGAAGCCACTCTTTGGGCACTAAGGCCACGTGGTAGCTGGCATTACCCCTTAAATCTACATAATCAAAGATTGAGCCCAAGCATTAGCAGCCATGGACAGCTGTTTCAGCCTTGTTAGGCCTCATGAGCATGGCATAGCTAATGTTCAGGCTCAAGTACCCACATATCAATAAAACAAGCAATGAAACCGTAAAGCTTGTGGGATGTGGCTGGAGTGACAAGAATACCTTACAAATTAATGTGATATTGTAAGCTGAAGCCACTCTTTGGCACTAAGGCCACGTGGTAGCTGGCATTACCCATTCAATCTACCAAATCAAAGATTGAGCCCAAGCATTAGCAGCCATAGACAGCTGTTTCGGCCTTGTTAGGCCTCGTCAGCATGGCATAGCTAATGCTCAGGCGCAAGTCCCCACATATAAATAAACCAAGCAGCGAAAATGCAAAGCTTGTGGGATGTGGCTGGAGTGAACAAATTAATTTTTGAGGTATCCTTGTCACTCCAGCCACATCCCACAAGCTTTGCAATTTCTGAGCTCATAGTTGGCCTAGTTCTCTTAGCCTTGAATAGCTCTTTGCTTTCACCAGCATACCGAAAGGCGTTACGGTCTTGCTGAAGCCAGAAGATGTTATTGAATTTTGCTAAAAACCACTTTAAGCGCATCAAAGCTAACTGGCTGACTGACTCCCTCCCGCAGTGACTCACTCGCTTACCCGAATAGCTGACCTACTGAACGACTGACTTAAAGAAAACACGAGCTAACAGCTTCAGCTGTCTCTTTTCTCAGATCACTGGATCTTTGTCGGATGGTTTGTGGAATGCTTCAATGGACAGTAAGGTCCAAGAGAGCCGTGACGCGATGAGAGCCGAACGGTTCAGCAGCTCCAAGGATCACTTCGTAGCAGGTGTCAAGGGACTGGGCATGGGTTTGGTAGGAGGGCTTACCAGTATGGTGACGCAGCCAATTGAAGGAGCGCATAATGCTGGAGTGTCGGTAAGTTCATTGTCAAACTGAATTCGCGCGAGTACGTAAACGTATCAAACTACGTGCTTAAAGGGGACACGGTTTTTTTTCCTCTTTTTCTACTGTTATTATTTTTTACAAGTATTATTATTGTTATTATTATTATTAATTAAACTTTTTTATTATTCAACTGTTTAAAAATATTATTATTATTATTATTATTATTATTATTATTCATTGCTTGAGCTGTAAAACAAATTTGTATTCGCTACAAACAAACACTCGAACAGCTTGATAACAAGAAGGACGGATTTCTCCCTTTTTTCTTTAGTGCTATATAACGAATACACAATTTTTTCAGGCCCGAGTTAAGGCTAATCTCCGTGCTTCAATAATTCATAGACGCGGCATTTTCTTTTAGGGTTTCATAACTGGCCTAGGCAAAGGAATTGTGGGAACGTTTGCCAAGCCAACCGCTGGTGTCCTGGACTTTGCTTCTGGTGCAGCAGCGGCCGTTCGCGGCCAAGCGACACGCAGTCACAAATATTCCATGCCAAAATCTGCACGACTGCGCAGAAATTGCTTTGGACCGAGTGGTGCTATCCCAAGGTTCTCCGCTACACATGCTGAGGGCCAGGAAATCATGCTGAAGCTAAACGAGGGCAACTTTAATGAGAAGTAAGTATTGTGTAGGCAAAATTGGGATGCTCCAAGCATATGCCAACAGCGATGGGTAGCTCGCTAAATTGCATCCTTTAATAGATTGCACTGGAGAAGAAATTTCTTGTCTGTAAGGGCGAAGCTGAAATTTTAAATCCCCCACATTTGATGGTTTGTACATGGAGAAATCGTAGGAATGTAATGAATAAGTTAAATCTTAGGAGGCAGTGGAGTTAATCTTAGGCTGTCTAAGGTCCCGGGGGGGGGGGGACTCCCACATATGGGCTATATAGGTATGTGCCGCGGGATAGGGTATCATTTTTGCCCATGTTGGCACAGTGTTCCCTGTGTGATCCTTAGATAGGGTACCTATATTGTATCAGCTAAAAATTGCCCAGCTAAAGGAAAACAAATGATAAATTTTGTGTTTTTCCGCGGCGGTAAGCCGTTGTTTGGATCGTTCCTTATTAGCCTGCCGAATTCGGCTTTTGTTTCACGCCGATTATTTCCGGTTTTTTCGGGTCTGGGCCTTAAATAGAATTAATAAATAAATAAATATAATTAAGAAATGAAGGCTTCATGTACATATAAAGTTGCGACCATCCCGAACTCGCTGAAAAGCTGACTGAAGGCAGAAAAATGTTTCTTAACTTTGGGAGAAAGTTGGAAAGGTTGGCTTTTGCCCATTGTTAGTACTTTGTTTACGTATATTCTGTGTGAGTCGGTTTTTTATAGTTTTCGATTTTATCCTTTTTAGAGGACTAGACATAGATACGTGGGTTAATAAACGAGCAATTGATTAATTGTATAATCACCTGGAGGGGGTTGGGAAACCAGGGGAGTGGGGGGGGGGGGGGGGTTGGATATAATAAACTTTATTTGTTACCTTTGGCAAAACAGAATTACGGTAACATTACAGGATGAGGAAGACTGAAAACAATACAAAAATGTGAAAATGTTAATACATTCGTTGTTGTGGGGGGGGGGGGGGGGTAGTGGAAAAGTGGTTTAAGTTAGTTAAAATATTTGTACTTTGTATTTTCCTATCTGTCATGCAGTAGGAAAGGAATGCCTCTGTTAGGTATGAGGGAACTAATGGAGGGCGGAAGCAGGGGTGGGGGGGGGGGGCCTTAATATTATCAGTAGGTGAGGGAGGGTGATCATAAATTTATGGTTTAAGAACATTTACACCTTTCTTGTTACAGCTGAAAATATTGCTTTTAGCTTGATCGTAATTTTGCTTGCGATTTGCATAATAATAATCGTAAAGAAATGTCCTTATTCACAAGAAAACAGCCTGTCCAGTTGAATGGATCGTACACCCGTTTTCTTCCCAACTTTTTTTTCCTTTTCTCTTGTCAGGTTCGTGTTGTCAGAGTCTGTTCGACGTGACAGTCAAGATCGTCTAAAAGCCATCGTCACTACAGAGGGAGTGTACTTTGTCCGCGCCCGTGGGATCCCTTCTCCGGAGTCCATTGTCCTACTCGTGCGGTTCTCAGATCTTTATGTTTGTCAGCCTCTTTCCAGCGGTAAGTGTCAAGGTAGGGTGGGGTGGGTACTACGACTATATTTCGCTTTGCCCGACGGTACCGAACCTCTCCAAGTTATCATAGTGAAAAGGAAGAACGACTGGGAAATAAGAAATGAGAAAGCTGGGCGCATGCAATCTTGAATTTTTTAAATCTCTGAGAATCTAAAACAAAGGTATTGACAAGAATCTTTGACTTACCATGAAGAGAATGTGAGTTTTTCATTTATACCCGAAAAGTTGAAATTTCTAGTTTGACCAACCTTCTTTTTTTATGTTGAACACATCTTAGTAAGCCAGCTAAAATATATTTATGCTTAACCCTCACTGAAAAATGAACCTTTGATGTCACAATTTGCAAGGAAGCGTTTGGTACCGTGACCTTAAAATATTTGTATTACTGTGTTTTTGTGGCATATGACATTGAAATTCATTCAAATAGCGTAGTTGTCAATACCAGACCTACAGAGTTTCAGTCGAGTGTTCGCTATTCAGTAAAATTTGTAGTGCACCTGCTCTTAGTTATTCAGCTTCAGAACTTGGTGCTTGCAAAGCAGGGCCCGGTTGTTCGAAAGCCGATTAACTTAAGCCAGGATTAGCGTAGACTTTGGTTGCAATTTTTAACTTTTGGATCAAAGTCTCTTTTGCTGCTTTTTGCTTTCAGGATTGAAGTTCTCTAATCTAAACTTTTGCAGGTCGTCAGCGTTGAACAACGTCTGTGGATAGAGAAATAAACGCCTTGGTTAAGTTTTTGGGTTAATCGGCTTTCGAACAACCGGGCCCAGATTATTACCTTCACATGCTCATCGTTTTTAACAAAAGCTTCTTATATTTAAAACAGTGTACCCTGTGGTATAATTGAACAATCGGCAATTTATTTTTGCTTCGCTAGATGGCAAAGATTACATTGAACTGGTGATGAAGGCAGATAACAGCAGTGTACCAACACCATCCAAAAACCCGAGCAAAAGGCCTCGAGTGAGATGCGAACAGCAAATTGTTGCTAACAAGGTTTGCAGTCCTCTAGTATTGAGTCTGTCTCGTTTATTGTAATTTGTGTAAAGGAAAAGATGGGGACGGGGCAGGGGGGATTGGGTAACTTTCTCCCTCAAAAAAAGTGGGGTTGGGTTTCCTCCGCACATATACTTTGGACAAGGAAGTTATTTCTTCATGTTCATTCTTTAAGGTATTATATGAAACTGCCGCCAACCTACAAGGCCAAGTGAAACGGGCAATATTTTCTTTCAACTTGTTGCGCAACATTGTTGGATTGCCAGTAGTAATTTTGTTGTCCCAGTTGTTGCGTGCAATACCACTTCTAAACAGGTGTTCATGTTGCAGGAAATAGAAATGATGTCTGTTTTCTGCAATGTGATTTGTTGGGTGGGGAGGTGTTAGTACCTGCAGCAAAGAATCTTAGCTCGCAATGTAACAATGTTGGGCGACAAGTCAAAGAAAAATGTTGCCCATTTTATTTGGCATTCAACAGTGCGCAGTAGAAACGTAAACAATGCCGTCTCATCGCATCTCAACATAGCCCCCCGTCCCCCCCCGTCTAATCAAAACCTCAACATCGCCCCCGTCCCCCCCCCCCTCCGCTAATCAAAACAGCAACGAATTCAGGGCTCGACCTTGGCGGTGGTCAACTAGCCAAATGCCACTGGATTGTCAGTTTTGGCTTGTGAAATTCCCTCAGTTACTAGCCATATTGGCTACTAAAATTATGGAGGCAAATTTCTTTGTCAACTGCTAACGATAAATTTAGTGCTGTGAAAATTGTGACACAATGTTTAACATGCAGAAGAAAAAAAAAGTTATCCTTCGTGTGGATGAAAGTGGACAGCTTCATGACCAAGCCACATTCAGCTAAAGAGACTGGATCCGAGTGTTCCCATCACCACTTCAATCGTAAATGAAAGTGCCTGCCATATTGTTCGCGTTTCGATGATCTTCAATTGATATCAGAGTTTTTTTATTTTTTATTTTTTCAAAACTAGGGTAATTACTAGCTTGGACTGAATATTTTATGGCTAGTAGAAAAAGCTCTTTGGCTAGTGAGAACTACCATTTTACTAGCCATAAGCCTACTGGTAACAAAAGTTAAGGTCGAGCCCTGAACGATAAGGAATGTATTGCGTGATTGGAATGTCACGCATTCCTTTGTGTCGTTAGGTGGCGCAAAAGATTAACTATGCCAAGAACCTTTACGATGAAGTACAACAAACGGTCAAAGTGGAATCTAAAGAAGCCTCTACCCCAGTTTAGCAACTGACTAGCTATTCTATGAACGAATGGAGGCCGCAACGGCTGAGTCTTTGTAGACAGAATTTCATTTGAGTGCCTGACTTAGCTTGAGCAGTTGAAGGAACTTCAAGGAAGTAAGGATATCACGTTCGTGATTGAACTAAGTGCTGCGCGGACTTTGCGGAGAAAGAAATGTGTGATTGGTTTATGCACGTTATGCAGTTCGACCAGTAATTTGGCTGGACAGATTCTCAAGGCCTCAAAGGAATGACATTGCACCGGAACCTCTTAACTTGAATTCAAGCAAGATTTTACTTGTGGAGATGTCTTCGTTGTGAATAATCCAGTTCAAAACGAATCCAATTACTGAAAACTGTGTACAGGATTAAATAAGATTATGAGAATGAATTGTGCGTTTCGCACTAAAACACATTATGAAATTGTCTTAATTTTGAAATTTTGTCATCATTATTTGAGGACAAAAGTTTGGAAATTATTATTACCTTTGGCTTATTACAAGAGCTGATTATTTAATTTACCCTTCAAAATATGGTCATCGAGGCTGGGAGTTTGTTAACGCGACGGGGTGTGGGAGGATTATTTATTCATGTAATATTTACCTCTGAAATCGCGTCTGTTAGAAACTCCATTTCATATACACACATAGTCCTGAGAAAGATTTCCTTACTGATAGCAGTGTTCTCGATTTAAAATGTCTAAAGGAAAAGGGGCATTAGGGCTTTACCAGTTATCTTTAAGTACACAACTCCACTGTGGGGACAAACAGTTGTAGGACTATAGAAAACCAATGTTCAGTGGCTTCCCTATTCCTGGGGGTTTATCCTAGAACCACTTGATCACAGCACAGCATTATAACAAGCTCCACAGCATATTACATGTCAATATTTTAAATTAAATTGTTAAGATTTATGGTTTTTCTTCAGAGGGAAAACCTTTAAATTAAGATTTTTTTCCACTGAATGACATGGAAAACATTGACTTATATTATATTTCGCTTCCCGTTGTTTATTTCACAACAGTGTTGCGTTTACTAGTCTACGTCACACATTGAAAATAACCTAAGGGTTTCAAAATATTTGGGGATAGTGTTATATTTTTCTCAGGAAAACTTTAGAATAAATTATAAA
>JAEMWC010000886.1:5000-20000 GCA_016490735.1 Pachyseris speciosa
TTCTAAACATCGGTTTCTATCTTCTCCCGGCCAATGCACATCATCTTTTTGGGTCTCCATTCTCTCCAACGTTTCTTTCTGTCGAAGCTGGAACCCTCTGGAAACAGCTCAAGTGCGTTTCCCTCCCCGACGGACATGCTTCGTAACAAGACGGCTTGTTCCTTCATCACCTTCATACGAAACAGTGTTACATTCATTGCCACTGGAGGATTTCTTGCTGGCCTTTTCTGACTGAAGTAACGTTTTCTCTCTCGTTTGCGTTCTTTTTGTTCTTGTGATAATTGGCAGTAGCTCACAACAGAACCCATACTATATTATAGAACAACTTTCTTTCAATCAAAGCTCAATGAAGTAGAGGTCTCGCGCGATCCTTTATAGGTAAGTGGGGATTACCGATGCAATGCTATTGGCTAATTGCATGCCAGTTACTGTGTAATGTGATTGGTTACTTCTCACCCACGTGACAACCATTTTAATGCCCCACAGATCAACACCTTACAAAGGCTTCTTATCTTGCATTTCCAAGCCAACTGAAAACAACGAACAAAAAACTAACAGCCAAGTCGGTGTTAAAACACACGTTCTCCAGTTCGCTTGGATTTCCTTAATTTTCTCAGAATGGGCCTCCTGTAAATGTTAATGTTGTGTTCCTTTGTTGTTTACTGTTAATCCGGCATTAAGAAAGTTTGTTGATGTTAATTCCTTCTACACCTCGCACCAGTAAAATGAAACTTAAGTATAGACTCTATAAACTGATTGGCTCGCGGCAAAGACTCTATAAACTGATTGGCTTGCGGCTTTCCTTGTCTTGGGTAGAACGAACATGACGAACTGTTTGTCAAGTTTTCCATGGTAACATACCAACATAAAAACAAACAAACCCTTTGAAGAACTGACCGCAACCAGATGTTTTTCCATGCTGGTTATTTTGCACCAAGTTATGTGACGTCGTAAGACGAATGGCGACGGCGCTATCACATGATTTGCTGGCGGTAGACTTTGTTATTTCGTCTTCGGTTGGCACAGCTCGTTTTCTTGTGAGTGTTGTCGGTCTTAATATTTGCTTCTTTATTAGAGTAAACAGTCAAGCTATGTTGAGTGAGAAAACAACGTTTCAAGATTGGGTGTTGGTGTAAACGGTCCTACCAGTTAGGGAGGTTTGCATCGGTTTTTTTTTTTTTTTTTTGGCTTTGGGGTGTACCTGTTGAAATCAAAATTCCTATAGAAGACAAGCTTCGATTTCCGTGACACTGTAAAATCTTTTCGACGTATGATCAAAGTTTATTTTCTCATTGGTTTCCAAGCAACCGCTGTGACCATAGCGATTATGAGATATTTAAGTAAGAAAACAGCTAAATTTATGCAAATTACGAGCTTTGTGACTTGTCCGTGCTTTCAAATATTTTGCAATCACATGCCTAGGAGGCTCCATGTGAATTTAAAATGTTTTGCTACCATGATAATTCCTTGAACAGAGAAAAAATGTGCAAAAGTTTAATGTTTCCCTGTAAAGCTTGAAGAAAAATTCAGGAATTAACAAAACAGGACTAAAAAACTTTGTTTGCAATTTACTTGAAAACGCTCTTACAGATTTTTTTATTTGGGATTTGAAGTTTACACTCTTGAAGTTTCGTTATGAAGTGTCTCACTGGATTTCGGGATAATTGGCCTTTTTCAAAATGAGCGGCACGCGTTACCGTCTCTGTGGTAATAGCTGTTGCTTGGAAACCAATGAGAAAACAAACTTTGATCTTTTTTTTATTTGATCAAATCTTGTCTTCTACAGGAAATTTTGATTTCAACAGGTACACCCAAAGCCAAAAAACTGTTGCGAGCCTCCTTAAAACACACGTTCTCCAGTTCGCTTGGATTTCCTTACTTTTCTTAGAACAGGACTCCCGTAAATTTTAATGTTGTGTTTCCTTTGTTGTTTACTGTTAATTCGGTATTACGAAAGTTTGTTGATGTTAATTCCTTTTGCACCTAGCACCAGTAAAAGAAAACTTAAGTATAAACTCTATAAACTGATTGGCTCGCGGCTTTCCTTGTCTTGGGTAGAACAAACATGACGTACTGTTTGTCAAGTTTTCCATGGTAACATACCAAGATAAAAACAAACAAACCCTTTGACGAACTGACCGGCACCAGATGTTTTCCCATGTTGGTTATTTTGCACCGAGTTACCGTAAAGTTCCGAAAGTAACGACCTCCCGAAAGTAGCGACCCCCCGAAAGTAGCGATAAAATGTCACAGGTGTTAGCAAATCCCGACAGTAGCGACCCTCCGTACGTAACGACCTCCGAAAGTAGCGACCTAAGTTAGGAAAGATTTGAAGGAAAGCCTACAACGACTAACTCTAACAGCTCACAATAATATTTAATAATGGGAACTGACTGTTGCTAATGTAGATTATTCAAAGGCTGATTCTTTCCAATTGTTATTCAAAACAATAACACGAAGCAAGTTTCTCCAAATAAAAAGTGTGTATGTTTTCACATTTGTCGCGATTTTAAGAACTTCGAACAGCCCATGTACGGTATACGTTTTAGCTACCTGAAAGTAGGGACCCTCAGAAAGTAGCGATAGGAAAAATAAATGGCTGCTAAATCCGAAATGGTATGTCTTTAAGTGACGTCGTAAGACGAATGGCAACAGCGCCTTCAATTTCACTTGATTTGCTGGCGGTAGACTTTGTTATTCCGTCCGCGGTTGGCACACTCGGTTCGTTGTTTTCTTGAGTGTTGTCGGTCTTAGACTGCGAGTAGTTTCTAATTTCGGCGATGTTTGGGTCTTGTTGTGAAGTCCTACCAGTTAATCAAAGCACACAACAAACTTTCTGAAGGAAAGAAAAAACAACAAGAAGAAACGCATTACGGTAGCGAATCGTCCATGAATTGGTCTTCTGTTGAATAAACCCGCCTACTATATTGTCACAAGTTCGATAAATGTATGATTCGAGCAGACTTTTAAAAAGGGTTTTTCAGTGTTGTAGTGTTCATGAAACGGTCAAAGACAAAAAACGTGTATGATAATTGAGGGTCAGAATTCCATCTGTGTCTACTACTAGGATTAGAATTATAACAGGGTCAGCATTAAGATTGAGAGTACGGTTATTAGTGATTGTGCATCATAAGAGAACGATTGTAAAACAAAAATTGTTTTGGCAAAGAAGCCAAGTAGGGTCTGGGTCTACCATGTTCCTCGCTTCGCACTCATCACGCCCGCATAATCGCTAATTCTGATTATGAGACTCCATCCTCAAGTTTACTATATGACCGTGGCTGGGATAAAGGCGTGCAAATCAGCTTGCGGTTCGTCTCACAATTTGTTCATTCCCAGGCCCCTTTCTGAAGCAGGGAAACGTAGTTTTCACTATCGTGGTGCTAAACTCTGGAACAGCCTTCCCACTCAAGCTAAATATCAAACTACTTTGAAGAATCCTTGCCGGCAAACTATTGCTATTTATAATGACAATGTATTCACAATAATCGCTCTATATTCCAAATTTATTTTTATTACTGTACGTGTTACTTTATTACTGAGGATTTAATTGTAAATACACTGCTCGATGGAAGAGCATATTTTATTTGTATATATGAATTGAAACTGTTTTTAATAAAGTTGATGTATGTATGCGCTCCCCGCGTGTCTGTTTTCCCACTCTTTTCACGAAATGGGCTGGCGCCTGGAGACGAGACATTAAGATCGCTCAATATTTTCACAGTCAAAAATGAATCTCAGCGGGATTTTGACAGAGCTAGGGCTCTGTACGTGATAGTAGAAAAGTGAATTGTACAGCTGGTCGAATCCAGATACATCTAGAATACAACGCTTATCAGTACAACCCTTCAAGCAATATCATCAAATATAACCCAATTTAAGTGCGAATATGCAAATATATTAGAACAACATGGCTGATTATTCAAAGAAGTCTCTAGATTTCATAAGAATTTTCGGCCTTCACCTGATGAGGGTGCACAGATCTCGTTTAATAAAAAAAAACAACAGACAGTTTTTCGTCTTTCGTGTACTGATTTTACTTCGTGGGTACAAATTTTAAAAGTCAATCTCGCTTCACTAATCACAATACAAACTTTATCTACTTCAAAACAGAATAGTTGTAGGCCAATGGATCTTTGCTCGCTAGAGCCCAATTTTTTTTAAAATTTCCCAAGATCAAACATACCAATAATATAAATGGTTTTAATATAGACTGCATAAACATTTAAGTAGGTAATTTGACTTAATACCACTACCCATGCATCCATCGAATTTGTTTTGCAGGCAATGGATCGTGGCTCGCTAGAGCCCAAATCTTTTTAAATTTGCCCGAGAAGATCAAACATACCAATAATATAAAAGGTTTTAACATAGACAGCATAAACATTTAAGTAGGTAATTTGACTTTACACCCGGCACTACCCATCCATCGCATTTTATTTGACGTTTAACTTTTTTTAACGTTTTTGGTATTTTCGTTAATTATTACGGTAGAGTAGCCCTGTATTCTGAAAGAGCTGTAACAGAAAAATTACCGGTTTCACAGCATGTTACTGCGGTACTGACTTAAAAAGGGATATGCATGCCATGGGCAATTTTACCTTCAATGATTTCGACCATCACTGTCAAGTGATTCAATTTTAAAAACTAGGTACCTTTTGTCGTACATGGACAATCTCAATAAAGCACCAAAAAAAAAGATATCAAATGACTTCATCAAATGGAAGGTACATTAAACAACACTACACTTTGAGGCGATTTTTCCACAACACAGAAGATGAGTAAATCTTGGCCATGTAATAACCATGTTCAACCTAGCCATACCCATAATCAAATCATTATTTATACTAATAAAGCAATTTTTAAACAAATTGAAACAATATTTATGGGGTCCCTTTGAGTTCAACTGATTTGCTTTCTAGCGTTTAAAAATAATATTACATCATTGATCACAAAGCTCATTTACAACTTTGACCTGAGTGTTTGGTCACTAAGCAGATGGACGTGACGAGCTGTATACGGAGACTATGCAAACGAGGGGAAAATAAAGACGCAAGGGGAAAAGTCAAAAGATTTCAAAGCGGGGACAGCTGTGCGTTGGTTGAAACGTGATCAAGAAAGGATAGGAAAAGTAAATTTCGATCAATATCACATAAATATGCTAATTAGAATAAGCCGGCCGGTATTTTGGAGGATAAGTCTTACGTCCGAAATGGCTGAATCATCGGCAATTCAGAATTCACTTAATTTTAGACAGACAGTGGGAAGGTATCATCAGATGACTTTGTAAGCGTCAGGCAATTACAAAAGATACTAAAAATAAAGTAAACCTACCCTGAGTTTTTACAATAAGCACGACTGATTAACTGCAAATCAAACGAGTATAAAACACTCGAGAGAATTTTGTGCGCGTGTGAGGATACGCAAACACACCATTTCAACTTTTTCAGTTACGAATTCACTTTAATTTTAGACAGAACGTGAGAAATGCGATGAGCTTATTGTCGTCAAAAGATCCTAAAAATAAAGTCAACCTACACTTAGTTTTTAATATAGCCACGAAAATATTAATTGCAATTCAAACGCGAAAAAAAAAACACTCGTAAGAGGGCATTGTACGACGGGCATAATAAAAAAAAAAAAATAAAATAACACGTTCTGTTAATATGTCGCGAGGGAAATTATCACGCGTTTTCTAAAAAGCCCGCACAAAACTGTCATGATCTTACTACAAAAATATATTAAATTGAATTAATAAATCTACTGTTTATGTTGTTTTTAATAGTTATAACTTTTGTGTCCGAGGGTAAAACGCCGATTTCTGATGCTGCTCCATACCGCCGGAGAAAGCGGTATTTTATCGAGATGTCCTTTTTCAAGAACAGCCCTGAGAACTATCGCCAGTTTAACGTTTGCTGCATGGTTCCTGGAGGTTCAAGTGAACGCAAAAAGCCTTGAAAACAACCGAGTTATATTTGATTGCTCTACTAGGCAAACATTATTTTAGCGATATTACGTTTTAAGAGAAGAGAAAATACAACAGGACTTGGTCACATTCGAATGCACAACACAATTAAAACGGAAAAAGAAACAACAGAGGTAATTCAGTTTTAATGAACCGCGTATTATTTTGACTCAGTTCGCACACTAAGTCCATAAGAGATTAAAAATAGATCTTTTAATACGATTTACCCCCATTCTACTACATGTCAAAAGTAAAGGGGTTCTTAAGTTCACAATCCATCTGAAACTTTAAAGCTTTTCAGGTTGAAACTGTAGGTTAGGGAGGTATATTTTGGTCATTTAGGAAAGCGTAAAAACACGAGAAATGGTGGGTAAAGCCGACACCCAAACGAGTTTATTAAAGAGTTCTCACAAGTTTGATCCTGTTAATTAGTTTTAAAGTTCATGTCATTTCTAAGGATTCGATATTAAACGGTATGTTGATGCTCTTTTCAACAACAGTGCTTTCTGTCATTTGCCATTCTTTTCAGTGACAAGGGGTCCCTGCCGAATGCGGAACACGCTGTCATTCTTCGCACTAGAATAAACATCCGCTCACATAGACTCCTTATGCAAATATACAATTATGAGATTAAATTAATGGGTCATACGGGAAAGCACCAAGGAGACAAAAATAACACACGGTAAAATCGCTGTGCTTTCCGGATTTTTCCAAGGTGATGTAAGAATTAAGGAAACGGTAGAAAAGAGGCGCGGGTTTTGAGAAAGTTAACTGCGAGTGATTAACAGCACACCTGTCAGGTCCTGTCAGTGACTTCACAATTGCTTTTCGGAATACAGAATATTTCGAAGACCACAATATTTGTTTGCTTTATCCTAAGCCGATATTAAATTATATTCAAATTTTGCTGCTGTTGCCCTGACTCGCCGCACATCAACAAGCAAACCAAATCAAAGCTCTTCGTGCTGGCATTTATTGCACTTCATTCAAATATGAACAATCTTTTGATTCAATATACCGGCTATACAAAGCAAAAAAGCGATGAAGTATGTCAATAATTTCCGAACGACTTTGTACAAACATCAGTCAACCATTTTAAAAAAGTCACATAACATTGCACTTTTCTTTCGCCTTCAATAAGTCAAATATCTTGAATTTTTTCTTCTGAGGGGTTGTCTCCGGCATCATAAGTCTGAGAAGTTGGTTGAAAACTTCACCAACATTTAAATTGTCTTTAGCTGAGGTTTCAACGTATCGAAGCGATACTTTGTCCGAACTGTATTTTCTTATTAACTCCGCAACTTCTTCCTCTCCGACTTCCCGTTTCTCCAAGTCTTTTTTATTCCCTACGACAACAATAGGAACCCCTTCCTCTCCTTTCGTTCCGATAACTTCCTCCAGTATTCTTTGAAGCTCTCGAAATGAAAATTCACTGTCCAATGAGAATACAAGAACTACACCAGCAGCTCTACGGATTGTTAATTGTCTCATAGCTGGGAACTGAAAGCTGCCAGCACAGTCTGTAGCATTGAGCACAGTAACATTGTTGTTTTCATGTATCTCGTGGCGGTAATAGTCCTCTACTGTAGGTGTGTATTCAATGTCAAATTCACCAGTAAACGAGCGCCGCACTAAGGACGTCTTGCCAACACTGGCAGCTCCAAACAGAGCAATTTCAAAAGAATTTCGATGATTTCTTTCTCGATGTTTCATTACGCTTGCTTCCACTTCTGCAAGAAGCCACCGATTTCCAGCTTGATGAACAAATTTCTCAATGTAAGATGCCGCACTTTACCGTACGAAGGTCAGTTCAATTTAGCCTGATGAACAGCTGCGGGTAGCGTTATATGTTCAATTTGCATGCAATTTTCCTCTTTGTTCGACCACGTACGTAAATAGTTAACACGTGACGTCACAAGACGTCACACATGGCCGAGCGTTCAACAAATAAGAGGACAACAGGAACGGACATGGGCACTTGACAACACATATAAGTACAATATAACAACAACGACAAGACTGAACATGCGAAGAGAACTTGTCTCCTTGCGGAACGTGTGTGAGAAAAATTTCGCAAGGTCGGGTGGACAGTTCCTGGAATGATAAGGGTTCGGTTTATTCGGTTGGTGATTTCAGCAGATCTGAAAGAAACGCTTGTAGGTCAGCTTGGTCCAAGTCGAGCTTCAAGAATTTCGTGACAATAGCTTTAAACCTGGAAGAGAAGGATTAATCCGTTTATTGTGCTGTCTATAATGCCAATATCTTCAAGTCAACAATGTTATTATAGTCTTATACGACGAATATTACTCAGTAGTATCTCAGTGTTACGTGGCTTTTACAACATAAGGTGAAATATCCCAGTCATTATACAGAGGCTAGCCAACTATCTAGAATATTTTAGGCATTTGAGTATGTTAGCCAATGTATACAAAAGTTACTACTAATCGAGCTGTAATTAAGGTCTCTTTGAAAAGGTGCGTATATCAGTGTACTTAACTCTCCTTTAAATAAAAAAAGAACAGAAAAAGCACAATTTTTACGACTTTAAGCGAATATCAAATTTCCTCGGGTGTAACGCACTTCTGGTCACGTTTCAGCGAGTTTCAGAATCTTCGATTAACTACAAAGTATTTTATTTGGCGAAGAAACCTAAACCTACGTGGAAACATTTAGTTGACGCTAATGTTCAGTTTCAACATGTTTCAGTCGCATGCTTATTGTCATTTCCATACAGATACGATCTGAAATGTGAGTAAGTTCCTTAAAGGAGCACTGTCACCGGGATTTATGCTGTTTCAGGAGACCATTGGGCTCCTGGCTGTTTTTGGTTCAATTCTGCCAAAATTACTGCCTTTTACCTGTTATCGTGCAAAAAATGCTCCTATAGAATCAGCAGGAGAAATTCCCATGAAATTTTAGCAGGGAGAGCTAACCATAATATTTTTTTTGGTGATTTTCAATGCATAGCTTGAAATTTTGAAAAAACTGGCAAGTTTCTTCAAATTCAATCCATTTCCATCCTCGTCATCTTTGATGGGATACAGTAGTTTATAGTGTCAATGCAGTATTACAGACTTTGGCAGCAAAAGTAGACCATTATTTTAAGGTTTCCACTGATGCATTGGCAGTTTTAAGCTTTTTAAAGTGATGGTACAATAGCGTGACAGTGTCCCTTTAAGAATGTGTGTCGAAAACTGGGTCCGACTACATCAGGTGAGTTCTCACGTATGAACTGAATATTGAACTCTTGCAGTTTTCCTCTGAGCATGTCGTCTCGTAAAGAATGTGAAGTCTTATTCTCCATTTAACTCTGAATACAGTCTAGAATTATCTCAACGAAGTTGTCCTACATGTATACGATTTACACAATGTGAAAGCCTTGCTGCTTATAATGTGAAAATTGTTCAGTCTGTCACTTATTTGAAGTATATCCAAGGCCAAGGACAATATAAACACCGATCCCTGCGTACAGGCGTAACTAATGAAGTCGGAAATAAATTGCACAGAGTGTTCTCGTAAAATAAACTCCTGGGGAGATTTCGCCTAACTGTACAGATTGAAACTTTTCTTAAAGTGTAAGTGACAGAAATTTTTTTTTTTTTTTTTTTTTTTTTGCATCGTTTATATGTGTATTGATAAAATAACAGTTTTAAAATTTAAGGGAAGCAAATTTTACTTGACAGACACTCAAGTCATTTTTCGTTACAAAATGTCCCGGGAACTGGGGACGAGATTTGTGCTTGTGACGTCAGTTTGAAGCTGGTTTAAAAGAAAGAGGGAAAAACGACAAAAAGGCCAACAAGACTACCAAGCAATCACAGGGTAATATAATGCAAATAATGGAAAAGGCTTATAAAGTTAACCTTTTAGGTACGCGGAAACACAATACTCTAAGGTGAAGGGTTCGTACTGTGGCAAACTGAACTCTGTCTTACAAGACGTGAGCTATCTAGTTAATTAAGCTGACCAAGCCGTATTTACACTTTACCCGGATAATTTTTTTTACGATTTAGTTTAATCAATTGTTTATTCGTTGGTTTTTCATGGCGCGGCCGCGACAAAGAGTTTCAGTGATGAATCGATGGATGACACTCCTATATAGATGACCATTAGTCGTGATTCGTAACACTCACTCACTCACTCACTCACTCACTGCAGAGAAAGAAGATTAAAAAAGAACTACAGATGTACAAAGCATTTAACCAAACCTTTTGTGTTGATCTTCTCTGTTTTCAGCGTCCTTTCTCTGTAAAGGTTTGTTGCTTCGTATAAGTTCCGTCACCTACGGAACAAACGTTCAAAAAATTTGACTTACTTGAGTCAGAGTTGTGACATTTTATACCCCGTTTGTTACATGTGAACCGTTAAGTACACGCCTTCGTAATAAAGCACCTGGGATTTTCCCAGCCTTTGCCTACGCGTAATACCTCAACTATGCAGGAACTGTCGACCTTCCACCAACTCTGACAATTTTTGGGAACCGCTGTTTTTTTTTTTTTGTTTCTTTGATGAGAGAAAGAAAAAAAAAACAGTGTGTCAGTCTAATTGTCTATAAATTTAGCATCCTTCCCGCCCAGCTAGAAATAATGAAAATGTTTGCGTCGTTTGAAAACTTTGTCTGGCGTACGTTAGGCGTAAAAAATGTACACCTATGTACTTTACCTCTTATACTGACTCTCATCGATTTTTCCCTTCCAAATCTTACTATGCACTTTCTCTGATTCGTGTTCCGCTCATGAAAGTCAATCACGCAGGCAACAACAGCAAGCGTTATTTGCACGACCATAAAACATTATACCATTGCCAAAGCAAATCAAGGAGAACAGGAATTGAACTAGTTTGATAACAGTTACTTAACAAACTGCATATTAATTTTACTAGCAGAAAAAGTGGCTGCCTTTTTTCGTTTATGCCCTACGTACTTTAGAAACCAATTTTGGTAAATCCGGAATAATGAACCTTCTATTTCTTACCAAAGCTTTTCAACCTGAACGAGGGCCACCCCAGGCGAAAGTCCACTTATTTCCTCTGACGCAAGAAGCAGCAAGGGGCTTTTGTGAAAAATTACAGACCATATAAGGGCGTGGTACTGCACCGATAACAAATGTTTTCGACAGCCAGATACGAGTCAGGTTTACTTTTTGCCAATGTAAATAAAACCTGTTTTGTCACTGCAGTTGAAATAGGGAACTCAAAGGAAACATTTTCAATCGCGTCTTCACGAGCTCTTATACTCATTTTGCCTGGCTGATCATTCCACAAGCCTTGTCGTTTCGACGTCCCTGACAACTCAGTGTATGTTTAAACGGTTTCTCAAGCATTTATAGTTAAGAGATTATGAGGTAATCTCTTGATATATACATATATCAAACATTTTGAGCCAACATTCTGTGTTACCAACAAGATGTTTCATGGTTAACGCGGCTTTTTGTTTCAAGCGGAAGGCTTCAGACGTAATGAACTGGCTATAAATAGACATTTCTTTGACATGATATTTCCGTCTATTTCAAGACGAGAATCGGCGAGGGGAACCGTGAATAAATATTTGCGAGATTACGATAAACTAGTCGGAAATTTCTTACTTAAGCGTTAAATGCTGTCTAGAAAAAAAATCGCATGCCGAATGCATTAGAATTGCTCTTTGAGCGGTACAACTGAGTAGACTGATAGAGATGTACATGTAACGGACAAAGAGTATAGCAGACAAACTACTCAATAAAGATGGCTGATAAACAAAACGGCTGATCGTTTAGACTTTAAGCAATCCTTGGTAAATGTTCAGAGCGATGTTGAGTAGAAATGAAAAATACATGTTTATCCACGTGCGCACGAGTGCCATTAAAATCAGGCCACTATTATATAATAATGATAATAACTCTCAGTAAAATTCATCGGATCAATGCTTCGGTCACTTAGCACTGACCATATCCACCCACGAAAGTTTACACTTGAAAATGCACAAAAAGTCCAATTTTCATTTCATTTTTTTTTTCTTTTGGGGGACGGGGGGAACGTACAGTGTTGAAATCATCTCTTCGAGTTTTATATCACTGGAATTAGACCTTTTCCCTTACTTCCTTTTCAGGCCTTAACAGCTGTTGAATGGCAATGAAAAAGATATGCTGACCAACGAGTGTAGTGAGCTATTAAAATCAGGCCACTATTAGTATATAACAATAAAGTCTGTGAAATTCAACGGATCAATGCTTAGCATTGACCACATCCACCCACCCATG
This sequence comes from Pachyseris speciosa, assembly GCA_016490735.1. Taxonomy (NCBI): domain Eukaryota; kingdom Metazoa; phylum Cnidaria; class Anthozoa; order Scleractinia; family Pachyseridae; genus Pachyseris; species Pachyseris speciosa. Next base: position 17,202 of record JAEMWC010000886.1, read on the forward strand.
TTTTCGTTAAAATGCGCACAAAGTCCAATTATTGTTATTACTTTGCCTTTGGCTGGGGGAGGGGAGGGGATGGGAGGGAATGATGTATTAAAACATCTGAGTTTTACATCACTAGAATTAGACCCTTCTCTTGACTTCCATTTCGGCAGGAAAAACTGAATTCTCCTGTTTCGTGAGATGATATAGCTCCTTTCGTGAGGGAGTTAGTGACCCCAGGCCATTTCTTACGTACATAAGGCCTCTTAAATATCCACTTTCCTTAACAAATCAGACTAATCAAGAGCTTCGTGTAACACCTGAGAGATTGTTGTTTTATCAACCATGAAGTAGGTCTTTCCGAGAAGTAATAATCGACACATTGAACCATCTCCAGACCTCGTAAAGGTGTCTTTCAGCTAATGATGTAAATCTTACGTAAGTTTCGCAGATTTGGTTCAATCAACTAAGTACAATGCTTTGTTTACAATGGGAAAGCACTTAGCTGCTAAATAATAAACGTAACAGGGTTAAGAAACCCAACTGGTGGGAGGCAATCCAGTTGGCTATTTAGATTATTACTCTTTCACTCACGCGAAGTAGCACTTCAAAGTTGCGCTTTGTACACGGATAACTGAATAGCGGAAGTCAAAAACAGATTTGTACTTACAACGTGAACATGAATTAAGGGCTCTGACGCAAATTATACTTAGCATGAAGAATAATGGCATTTTAATGACCACCAGGTTTGCACGAGATGAGCAACATTTTCTTGCTATACGAACATATTCAACACTAAACGTCTTACACGGGCAGAGCACTCTTTCAAACAACAAATTTGCCCGGAGTGTCGTGTTCTTCTCTGTAAAGAGAAGTTAGTTTCAAACCACATTGACGACAAGAAGACTACCGGAAGTGAGTTCAAGGCATTGCACAACTGCAAGCATTAATTCTCTCGTTTTCGTGTCGTTGATGGTTAAGGCAGAAGCTACACAAGACATTTTCACAGAAATATTTTCGTCTATTTCCCGAGAAGTGGAATTGTTCAGGTGTTAGTGAATATTAACTGCTAATCACATGACGTGAGCATCTTTGAATCATTTACGTCGGTACTTGGAAGAAAAACAGGTGTACGGAACTTGTCGGTCCTAGTGTTACTTGATTTTAAACGGTCACAAGATGCCAGAAAAATCCTGACAGCGATTTCTTTTAGACGTTGACGACGTGTCCACGGTGTTTTAAAGGAGTTTGGAGTAGATTCGAAGGTGTTTTAAACGCTTATTATAAAGATTCTCTCACATAACTATTCTTGGTCTCGGCCGCATGGCAAACTCTGTAAATTAGCTTCAAAATGACCGGAATTGATTATCATCACCGACTTAACAGTCGAATTAATTCCCCTTGTGCTTCTTACATTCATGCACCTTCAGGTTACGGAAATTGAGGCGTATAACACCACTCAAAGGTTTACTAATGACATTTATAAAATATTTAAGATAGTACGCGCCCACCCATTGGTCAATAGGTGTGTTTAGATGAGAGTATGTAAACACGGTTGTGACGTCACGCTATTTGTGTTTCCCGGTACAATTTGAAAACTATGAAGGTAGATTGTGGACAAAATGTTCGATTCGTCGTTTCGTTATGGCGTTTCATCGTTTCCGCACACCGATTCTTCTAGTCGAGTCGTTGTTTTCCGAGTTCGACTCGTCGTACTGCCAGTTCGACTCATCGCATTGCCAGTTCGACTCGTCGGCTGGCCTTTTCGACTCGTCGTTTTCCGAGTTCGACTCATCACTGAGCACATCGGCTCGTCGTCGTTTGTCGTTTTGTCGTTTCGTCGTTTCGTCATGTCGTTTCGTCGTTTCGTCATGTCGTTTCATCGTTTCGTTATGGCGTTTCATCGTTTCGACTCGTCCGCTCAGAGAGACTATAATTCGACTGATAATACATGAAGTGTTACTTGATTCCATGCAGTGATACATGACGTATTTATCCAGAATAATAATTTGTTTGCTCTCTGCCAACCGAAATGGATTCTTTGAAGAGCTACCTACGCCATAGCATCGAATTGGTCTTGAATCGAGTAAATGATCGTTTTCATGAAAGTGAAAATGGAATTGGATATCTTGTAACACACCTTGACAGAGTTTTGTATATTCTAGCACGTGCATCTTCGTTGTTTAACATCCCCCCACAGCTGGAGTGTTTGTTGCAAAGAGCTTTTGACCAAATAGATAAGCAAGGCATTAAAAACATATTTCAGTGCTGGATGCAAGGAAGGGGATTTTGGGGGTTGCACTGCTCCCTCTCCCATGAGAAGCTGAAAATACTGGAACTGTCTTTATTGAGACATCACTTTAAGTTTTTTTAATTGTCTCCTTGCCACCACAGGAACTGGCCCTTCCCCTTTCAAAAATGATCCTCAATCTCTCATAGTGTTGACAACACAATTTGCTGTAGAGCACTGTCACTGTGTTACAATGTACCTGAATCATTCCTCATTCACTTCCATGGAAAATCCTCAGCAAGTGTATTGTCCTTTTTATGCACTTGATATTCAGTGATTTTTTCTTCCACAACTAGTGCTAATATCTAGCCAAAGCCTGTAAAGCAGCCCGCCCCTGCAAAGTGGCCATTTGGCATTTACCCAAGGATTGCTGCTTAATAGTGGTTCAACATATTTCTTTCTGTTATAGGAATGTTTTACTTTGCCCTAAGTAGTGGACCTGGATATAGTATTCACACTGTGAAACATACATGTAACATAACAATATTTCATTGAACATATGCAGAATGTTTCTATGGACTAAAAAGCCAGAG
>JAEMWC010000886.1:25000-130000 GCA_016490735.1 Pachyseris speciosa
AAAAGGCCAAAAGACTTCACGTAGCCACTGAAACGTCAAGAATGCCTTAAGTTACGCTGACCCAATGAAATTCTTGAAGTTTCAGAGGCAAAGTGAACTTAAGGCCCCTTGTCAACGAACCTGGTAAGCTCTCTTGATCAAGTCATCCGGGACTCCCGCTAAAGAGGCTATGTGGCAAGCAAAGCTGCTGTCCGCATGACCATCAACAAGTTGATATAGAAACACGAGTTCTTCTTCTTCCCGCATCACTTCCATGGTCTAGGGTCGCAATCAAACATGAGATCAGTTTTAAGGGATATTTGTACCTAGTAACGTGATTTAAAACATTATGAAAGTCTGAATGTTGTCTAGAAACGAACTAATATCCTAAATTAGCAATGAAAACGTCAAGCTTGTGGGATGTGGCTGGAGTGACAAGGATACTTCACAAATTAATGTGATCAAGTAAGCTGAAGCCACTCAAAAGGCACTAAGGCACTTAGTGCCTTTTAATATCCTAAATTAGCTTGAAACTTTAGGAGTTTGTGACATGGTGGAATGGATGTTGACGACGACGATGATGATGATGATGATGATGATGACGATGACGATGATGATGATGAAGGTGATGATGATGGTGATGAAGATGATGATGAAGGTGATGATGATGATGATGATGACGATGATGATGATGATGATGATGATGAAGGTGATGATGATGGTGATGATGATGATGAAGGTGATGATGATGATGATGATGATGATGATGATGATGATGATGGTGATGATGATGATGATGAAGGTGATGATGATGATGATGATGATGATGATGATGATGAAGGTGATGATGATGATGATAGTGATGAAGAATAAGGATGATGATCATGGTGATGGTGATTGTGATGATGATGACGGTGGTGGTGGCCGGATGGTGAAGCAAATGATCTCATTGGACCGCAACAAATAAATTCTGTATTTTATGGTCGTTTGTGATCATCAGCGATGAAGAACCCGCGCGACAGCAGAAATTTGTTCCCATATCATGATATCATAGTACGTTTTGGTGGCTAATTTTGTTATTGTCGTGAGGTAACAGTCTGTGATCGCTTGCCATCTTATAAAAACCATGCTTACATGATAAACTAGAAAACGGTAAGAAACAAGCAAGGCTGGTTACACGGCTAGGAATATATATTTAAACCAATATTTCGGGAGGCACAGCCTTCCTTCATCAGGGTGTAACACCCTGATGAAGGAAGGCTGTGCCTCCCGAAATATTGGTTTAAATATATATTCCTAGCCGTGTAACCAGCCTTGCTTGTTTCTTACCGTTTTCTAGTTTACAATTTTATAGCTGGTTAGATCTATTACAGGATCCGGCTCTTCTATTTTGCAACGGTGGTCCTTGCTATTTAGTATTTTCCAGTGTTTACATGATAAAACATTTTTTGAGCAACAAACTTGGAAAGGTGTGGCTAAGGTTATTCAAGGAAACTAACGTGTACTAATATTACCTGATATTTAACCATTGTTGACTGTAGTAGTAGGTTTTGCCTGATTAGGCCATGAAAATGCGTAGAAACAAGGATTTTTGGACAGCCAGATCCACGAGCGAGCCAGTGGCGCAGAGTGGCACTCAACAAGGACAACCCATCGATCTAAAACAAAAAAATACTGACGATTATCACCAGGTCAATCAAAGCTATGAGATTTATAAAACCAATGAATGCGTGGTCCTTGTTAATTAGCTATTTAGCCATTAATCTGTTCGCGCAAGCACTGTGTAAGACAGTTTACGTAACGACGATTCATATTAAAAATGTCTACTGGCATACTTTTAAAACTCGGCTTAAAATACTCTCTCGTCTTAGTCGATAAAAACAATTAAGAATTAAAAACTCTGTTTAGGAGACTCTGTGGGTCATTGAGTAAAAGAGACGTTCGAAGAAACTATTCAAAGAGTCTTGAAACACAGCCCTCAGTAAACATCGCTGATTTCAGTAGTAAAAAAAACAGGAATGAAACGTTACCTTTCCTAGCTGTAATGCGTTTTGAATTTCCCCAAATGTTGCTGTTATAAGAGTTAAGACCGCAGTCATGGCCTTGATACCCAAACCGTTCAAGCCTTAAAAATCTGCCTAGTGTGGGCCCAGATTCACTGGCTACTCAAATGACTGCCGTCAAAGGTTAGTGTAGCGCAAGCTGTGATCACACGTTGTTCAATGTAATTGGTCATTACGAAGACTGCAAGTTTGCATTGCAAATTTTTATCGTTCGTCTTCCTCATAATTAAGTTTTCGTTTAAAATTACTTCCTTGTTTTTCGTCTGTTCAAACATTCCATTGTCAGCTGTTTAATTGAAGATTATATTCAGTTACCTCAAAAGATCTTACATCATTATTCAGAACAAAATAACTTCAGTGAAATTGTACGTATTATACCGTAGCTGTTCCTTTTCCAAACTCATCAATGATGACCAGTGAATTCTCTGAAGCTCCTTGTACAGCTGAAGCCACCTTAAGTTACAACATCAAAGTAACGTAAGCTAACAGACTGAGACTTTTAATTTAAGGTTACCGTGTACCTTCAGGGGTATCTCTAATCTAAGGGTTGTAGCGGCTCCCGATTACAGCCCGGATACTATAAACCCCATATCAAATTAAAGCTAATTGAACTAGCTATTCGAATATTTCATTAATTTTGCGAGAAAGTTCCGTCGAGTCTAAACTCGAAGGTGTAAATCAACTTTTGAAAGCTACAACTAAATGTGATTTTTGTATTTAAGGAAATTGATATTTTTCTCAAAGTCTGGAACCCAGAAGCTAAAAAAGCGTGTTGGGGTCTTCCTTTATTCGACTGCGTTCAAAAGTTACAGAGTATTTTCAAATTCGATAGAAAAAAAGACGGAGCGACCGCACGGAAAAAGCTCTCAGCGAAAAACGGTTTTGAATTATCTAATTCCCCAACAATATTTTTGTTGAAGATAAGTTAATCTAGCGACTGTCCAAATTTGATCGAAATCGAGCAAATCGCCCTTGAGTTGTAGCTCTTGAAAGTGTCCTCTTCAAGACAAAAATAAACTTTGCGAAAACAGCGCTTGAAAAAATCTTCACTACACAAACAAACACCGCTCGCAAACACCTCTGTCGACAATCGGCCAATCAATTTACGCTAACTTTTCTTCCGGTGACCTACTGTGGAAATTTTCCGCGTAATTTTATCTGCATGCAAACTCTCATGCTTCAAACAGCTCACTGGTTTATCATTTTGTCACATATTCTCCGGCGTTGACTAAGTTTACCTGAACCATTGTCATAGCCGAAAAACTAAAAGCGCACAACCTTCATGAAGCAAAGCAACTTTTTCGCGTGCAATATTTCCCGCGCAAATAGCTCCGGTTGGCTGCATTGGCATTAACATATTGTCCATGTTAACATCCGGTGCAAATAGGTTTTTTCCCAATATCTCGGCGACTATTCACTCGTTTTGAATTGTGGTTTTTTTTTGCCTGAAAGATCATAGTAAAAAGTTTATTTTTATGGAGAAAAATAAAAATCGAAAATTTTATACCCTGAACGTTCACGGTAACCTTAATTACTCGACATATAGAAAGCGCATAACTGATTTCATACCACCGAACCAAGAACTGCTTGTTTTCAGTACATCTACAGCCACTTCGTCAAGTTCAATTAAGGGTTAAAAGAGAACAAAACCCTTACCGAAAGAAAGCAATCCACCCTATCCTTAAATGAATTACCGCTTTCTTTCTTCTCCAATGAAACATCTGGAACGGCTCCACCAATCATCCCCTTTTACATAGATTTCAATTCTTAAGTGTACGCGATATTGTTCTTTTGTCTTCTCTTCAAATGGCTTTTTGGGCATTTTTTTTCAAATATCCCTCTTCAAATCTGTCATAGCTTCATCTGACAACCTATCAACAATTCGCAGCATCAATCACCAAAAAGACAACAATTGAATCCAAACACTTCATCAATTGACTACTTTCAGGCTATTTTTGTGGTTGTCGTAATGACGAGCGTTGGCAGTGAAGACGCAGAAAAGAACGAGCAAGCAGATCACTCCTAAACAGGACTGGGACAAGACGCTTCTGGCTACGCAGAGCACTTAGGCCGCGTTCAGACTAGATGCCCATGCCCAGTTCTTGGGAACGGGCACTAGTCTGAACATAGTTGTTGGTGCCCGTGGAAGAATCTGAGCGCCGTGCTCGGGCACGGGCACTACGTCCCAGGGTAGTACTCGGGCACCGTTCCCGGGCACGGGAACTTGTCTGAACACGCTTTTTACCATGCTTCCCTACAACGCAGTCACTAAAATGGCGGTAGGCCAACAAATATTGTGACTCAAAAAGATGACCTGGGCACCAAGCCTTCTGCACGTGTCTGAACATCCTCGGTCCAGGGCACTGAGCTGTCTGGACAGCGTCCATTTTAGTGCTCGGGAATGGTGCCGCGGAACGGGCACTTAGTCTGAAAGGGGCCTTACTATAATTGGCTGACTTGGACCGCCAGCCATCCCTTGCTTCTCTCTAGGATAGCCAAGGCAAAGGATTTTTCCCACGCGAGTGCGCAAACGCAGCTGTCCCAGAGAGAATCAGAGTTGAGAGGAGGAACGGTGCATGCTTCACGGAGTTATTCTACGAATGACTTGCCTGGTTTAGATCAATCATGAACGTTGATAAACCAACTGACACAGTTTCTCTTGTGTGTATTCGTGTAAAGATTCTGTCCGTTATACCAACAGTGGCTGAGTCAGCGGGCACAAAACTCCCAATATGAGCAAGAAATACAATCAAGCCAACCTGTAAACGAAAAAGAATGTGCAAAAGATAAATCTTGGGTGTCTCAAATGTTCGCATTCACAAGAACTTAGAACTGACACACGAAAATTTCAAATGACAATTACGATGATTTTTACCAGTTACTAGTTGATTTTCACCTGTTTTAGGTAGACACTTTTACCACTGGCATTTGGTCCTGTCAATATTTTCAGCCGGCCACTATCTTTGTAAAACACGGTGTCATTAGGAACAAACTGGTTCACACACAGCTCCTGCAAAGGGTGCCTGAAAGGAATAGACAGTTTTTAGGCACAAGAAAATACACGTTGAAAACGCGCACAAGCAAACTGAAGCAAGTTTCTCACCTTCCTTGTTCTATGTTTAAAACTGGGGACGTAGTCACCTGAGGACAGACATAGTTGTTCTCTCTAGCACACAGTGCCAGTGAGATCAAGCTGCAAAAGATCAGAAAAAGAAACAGAAAACAAGATTATGGAAGGACACCTCAAGCTGGAATCTGTTTCACCACGGGGTCCATTCTAGTCATAAGTTGAATCGGAATGTATTTCAAGGGCAGACTAGAGAAGACCCATCTTTCCATAAAAGGATTGTCGTTCAAAATATCCGTTAGTTAAACCTCAAATGTTGCCTGACGCACTAAAATACGATCCACGGGAGGGGCGTTGTCACGTTTCCACGAAAAGGCGAAAAACTGGGCATAAAAAGCTGTCACAAATTACCAGTCCAACTCTGCACAGCAGTCCATAACATCCATTAGCACTTTGGTGTGCTCCAAAACAACTGTTTGAAGGCGATGCATGATAGCAGTCTCGTGATCTGAAAACAAACCGAACTAAAAGTAATTAAAAAAGGACACATTTCAACTGCTAAACAATTTAACACATAACCTCTACGATGTTTCTTCTGAAGATGGATAGGGTACACCTACAGCATGTTATGAACTCACAAATGGCCATTTCCAGACTTGATGCACAAAGCTCAGCTGACTCGAACGTTGCACTCGTGGCTTCAAGTACCATTTCGACTTTGTTTGCCGTCAACGTGGGGTAAGAAAAATCTTTTGCTGCGACGTTGTCAGTCAACTACCGTAACTGTGAGCATTCTTCCTTATACTTGAAAGAAATCCAACAATAATAATAGAGTTTCAAAGGCATTAGAGAGAAATACGCTACCTGTTATCTCGCACTGAGTATCTCCTAAAAGGTTATCAAGTTCTGAAAAACAAGATGCGAAAAGAAAGATCGAAAGAAAGGTTTTTGCAGAAAGTCTCAATGAAAGATAACACAATGTTTTAAAAATTTACAGGGGACATGCCTTGATGATTCTATGGACCCCAGTCTTCAATTTCTGGTTAAAATCCTTAGTGTGCTGGTATATTTTTTCACTTAGTAGCCAATGAACAGTTTACATCGGTATATTGAAAACGTCTTACATCTGCAACAGTTAGCCTACCTCTTGTGCTTGCACTCTTGTAATGAACCCTGTTGTTGCTAAGAAACTAAACAAAATAGTACTTGTTAAAAAGAAAATTACAGATTCTTAAAGGGAAGGGAGGATTGTAGCACAATCTTCTATCTTCATCTTTTAACTAGTCAAAAGCATATGATTTTTGGAACAGGTTTTTGACCTGATACTCTTCCATTGTTTGGAACAATGAATACGAGTTGAAATTCATTTATAAGCTTACCACAAATTCCAGACCATCTAGTGCAAAGTCTTTCTCTTCTTTCATCTCTGAAGTGCGGGGGATTGCTAACAAATAACCCAGCTAACAGAAAACAGAAATATTATTACGGTGATCTATATCATCCATTGAGAAAAATTCATGCTGAATAGAAAAGTAAATCTACAATGGCAGGAAATTATAGTTACCTGAGGCAGATAGACAACATTACACTCAGTAATGGAAGAACTGAGCTTGTTAAGTTCTTCACGGGCCACTTTTGTCATAAAGTCTGGAAGACCATTGTAAGTTCTTTTCTCTGCAAAATTTATATAAAATAAAGAACAAAATACTCAGGTATTTATGTTTAAAATGAGAGCAATTTTTAGGAAATCAGAAGCAAGCTAAGAATATAAATAATAAAATTCCTACTTTCATCTAAAGCAGAATCAACTCCAGGCTTCACTACAAAACGATTTTGTTCTGTAGATTCATCAAAATCGATCTAGAAAAAAAAGTCTGAAAATGAATCATGAACAGGAAGGTGTAATAATTATTGTAAAATTTCTTGTGAAATAATATTCTTAATAACACAGAACTTACTATTTTACTTATGAGACTTCCAATTCCATGTAACTCATCTGTAAAATTTGCAGTAACCTAAAGTGGAAAATATAAAATCAGTGTGTGTGTTGTAGTTCAATTTTATCCTTGGCTCAATTTTTATTTTCTTTTGTTTTTGTGTATGGTGATGTATGATAATGAGTACAAAACAAAAGAAAATACAAATTGAACCAAGGATACAATTCAACCACAACATGTACACAAATATATTAAATAATATATAGAATCATGCAGTGTAGATCTTCCTACTGCTTCAAAAATGCAATTCAGACCAATGAACACATAGCTGTATATAAAGCAAGGTACATAGTCAGATTAAACCAGTTTTGAGCAAACAGGAATAACAATAAGATTTCGAGCTCAAGGAAATGGTGTATTAATTCATTGATAGAATAACAAGTCATATTAAAGGGGGTTGTGTGAGCTCCAGATAGCGAAATCGTAAATGCTGTACTACAAAATATTTATATCTGCAACTGCCTACCCTTCTGGCAATTTCAATATCTGCTGGAACTGTTTTACACAGATCACCAATGTAGGTCCCATTATAGGCAGTCTGGATAAAAAAGTAAGCTCAATCAAAGTCACAAACAGCATAAACAGTTTTGGCAAAAATAATTAATTTTAGGGAAGTGATATGATTATGATAAGAATAACTCATGTTTAATTAATAATATAGAGGATATTACAAGGCCGTGTGGAGATGTGAAATTTCTCTTCAAGTGTTGAAAACGCAAACAAGTGAAATATTATTCAACACAAGAAGAGAAATTTCGGATCTCCAAGCGACCATGTAATGTTCTATTTAATAAAATTAATAAACACCAATGAAATACCAAACCATTTCATTTTTGCTGTGGAAGGCACAATTTGTTATGTAACCATAGCAACAGTGATCTTTTCACCTGTAAAAATAACAGGTTATTTTCATGTGTGAAGATATCATGTTTTCAGGCATTCAAGATATCATGTTTTCAGTTCACCTGGTATTTCATTGGTGTTTATATAATAAAACCTCTTTCTAAAACAACTCCAGGCATTTACTTCCATCATACCACCACCAAAACTTGAACAGGCCATACATTTTTTATACTAACTTATATTCAATGACTTTGTATTTAGACGATTTGGACACACAATGATAAACCTTCACTCAAGTTTAACACAAATGTCTAAAATGACACAACTGGGTTAACAGTATCTTAAATACTTATACATGTCAACATTGTTGGAAAATCGTGTCTGTCAAAGCTGAGAAAGTATTACTTAGCATCTTTATCAGGAAAAAGCCTCATTTGCACATACTTCCAACACACCAACTTGCATAATTATGTGACTACAAAACTATAGTTTCATCTAAAGACCTCATCAGTTGGTCACCCATTTGTGACCAACTGAGAAGGTCTTTAGAAGTAACTAGTTTTGTAGTGGCATATGCAAGTTAGTGTGTTGGAAGTATATGCAAATGAGGCTTTTTCCTGATAAAGATCATGCCAATATTGAATGTCAGAAATTCAACTACTTATTAGCTTACCTTATAGAGTGCCTGCCAGTCACCTACAGATGCTTGAGCAGTTGTCATCCTGGACAATATCCTCTACATTAACAAGGGTATAGAAAATACATCTTTAGTTACCATAGAACATGTGATACCAGGTCAGACCTATATTACATGGATGAGTACCCAGTCTGTTAGTCAACCCAAGTATAGAGTCATAATTTTATATAAAAAAAAAATGCAAATCTGGAGAAAACACATATCAGGGTTCAACATCTCCACTAGCTCCCCTTGCGAAATGGATTCCCAGAAAACTTGGAATTCCTAGGAATTCCTAGGAATTCCTAGGAATTCCAAACAATTCCAAGTCATGCAAATTAAGATAAAGCCAACGGCTTGGAATTTCTTAGAATATCTGGGAATGTTTACTTATCCAGTTGGGAATAACTTGGAATTCCTAGGAATTCCCAAAAATTCCAAGACTAAACAGAAATCCCATTTGGAATTGCTGGGAATGTCTGGGAATCAATGGTAAACTGAGACATCAAAATGCAAATTTGAGAATTAGGAGGTCAATCAACATCAATTTAAAGTTCCACCACTTTAGCTAAAAAAGACTGCAAAGTTTTGTGATTCTTTAAGATCAAGACTTTAATTCTTTCAAGGAGACACATTTATGACTAAGCCTAAACAAAGTGCTACTAAACACAACATAGCCCTAATAAAGACAAACAGACAATTACATAAAACATATATAATACAATCCTTAAGTCACGCATTTACTCAGTGATTTTTCCGAATTAATTGAAGCTCATGAAACTTGCGCGTTCTTCGAAATGAAATGGACGTAAAAGCGAGCTCGAGAGTTAACGACGGATTTTTCTCACCTTCACCAACTCATTCGACTCTTTGCTTCCTCGATAACGATCGACAACAAGCATCTAAAGGATGTTTTACACTGAACAGAAGATGCATCTCTTCATAAAGTGTGTTTTCGTCAAAATCTTCGCCAGAAATTGGATTCACATTCGCTTGGAAAGCGAACAGAGCATGTTTCCCTGAAGCCCCCAGTCAAGCAGTCCAGCGGATGTTACACGGCAACAGCCAATGATAGTGTGCGAATTTTCACGTGACTATCCTCGTGTTTTTACTGAACAAAGAACTTCTATTCATTCCCTCTTGGCGCCCATGTTTGAATTCTCTTTTCGTCTGGTCTAGAGTGCGAATAATTGTTCGTGAAGATGGGGTTTTGAGTGGTTTAGAAGGAGAATAACAACAGCGTTATTGTAGTAATTGAAAGACTGAAGTTTGTGGCGCCGATGTTGAACGAAATGAAGGCATCACCGTGGATGTATCAGCCGGCACGCGATTTAATAGCGGCAGGCAAGCCATTTATATTAAAAGCAGGAATTTTGAAAGTGTTTGGTAAGTAAATACTCTCTCACTTTTATTACAAATAGGAACAGTTCTTAAATTATAAAAGCCCTTAACTTGTCAACAGCATAGTAAAGCTTGAAAGAGCAAAATCATCGCGTAACAGAGTGCTTCTTGAACTGCCGTCGGCGGCAAAGTCTAATCCATCGCGGCCGCGGACGTTCGTATCTTGAGATCTTTGAATCGTCAGTATTTAACGGTTGTAAAACTACAGATCGAGTTAACTTTAGGCCAGTTATTCGCTAGGTCTAATAAATTATCTTGAGTACTCTAGTGAATGAATGACGCTACGTGTAATTTGCTAATGATCACTGACGAAATCTTATTTTTGTTTCAGACAACTGCTGGAGCAGGACATTGTTGACATCACCTCATCCGCGGACAGCAAAGGAAGCTCCCTGAACAGCACCAAAAAATTAAATCAACAAGCTAAGTCCACTGTTTGCCGTTTTCCTTTCATCTTGTTCCAGTTCATGTAAATTTTAGAATCAAGATCGGCTTTCCCTTGAATGCACAAGTTTGTAACATTTTTACATTTTTTAATGTTTGACAATAATATTAGTATGTTTCAGACAACTACGCTTAACTTTACCCGATACTGTGTACGTAAAACTTTGGAAAAAACAAATCTCGTTGGCCTATGTAGTTTAATGATTCGAAGTGATTTGTCTGCTCATTGTAAATAAAAATTTGTTGGACAACTTCAAATCAGTCTCATACTTTGCTTTCATCACTAAAGGACTTATTTTAACATGGTCTTAGATGCTTAGGAGAACTGCTTAAAATTCACGGTTTAATTCTGGGTTATTTTTTTGGATACAATGTCTGACTTGGAATTTATGGGAATTTCAAGGAACTTGGAACCTAAGCACTTATAACAGCAAAGCTGGGAATTCCTAGGAATTCCTAGGAATTCCAAGTCCTGTTCCATATGGCCGTGGAATTTCTGGGAATTTCTGGGAATTGACAACAAGCACTATTTTAACTGGGAATTCCTAGGAATTCCTAGGAATTCCTAGGAATTCCAAGTCCTATTCCATATGGCCTTGGAATTTCTGGGAATTTCTGGGAATTGAGAACAAGCACTATTTTAACTGGGAATTCCTAGGAATTCCTAGGAATTCCAAGTCCGAATTTACCGTGAAAATTCACACCTCTCATTCCTAGGAATTCCTAGGATTTCCTAGGAATTCCTAGGAATTTATTCCTAGGAATTCCTAGGAAATTCTTAGGAATTCCTAGGAATTCTCAAAGTTATTTCGCAAGGGTCAGTAGCCTGAGGCTAGTAAAACTGGAGTCAGGCTAGTAAAGTCACACATTCAGTAGTCCGTGGGCTAGTAGAATTCAACAAATAAATTCTATTTATTTCAATTAAGGAAGGAGACAAATTACTTAAAGTTTTAAATAGCAAGAATGAAAATAAAGGAAGTAATAAAAACTACCAATCCATGTGGACTTGACCAGAAAACTGTGCATCAACTGAAATTCTCTTTCAATCTGCACATGGTCGCCCTTACAATGACCAACATCTTGGGAAGGAGCTTGGGCTACTGAGATGAGCTGTGGGCTAGTGGATTTCTAAAGGTCACTAGCCCAGTGGCTTAAGTGATTCAGCTGAATAGATGTCTAACCCTGCATATCACACTCTCTTCCTATAGCCTCTCTTGCCCTCCACTCTTGAAGATAAATGGTTCTCCAGTGAATCATTGGAGAAACCTTATAAAATGTTGGGTTAATTCAATGTACTATCATCCTAACCAGGGATACATATTTTCAATTTGTGCTGGAGGAACTGCACTTTAAATATAGAGCCAACAGGTACACAAGCAATTCCTTTTTTGCATACATAGGTATAATGCAATTGAATTTTATGAAAATTCATGCCACCAGCACTCAATGACAATAACTTGTGTTAGTCTAAATTATGGTCCCTCTTCTAAAGATGACATATTACATGTAACAAAAAATGACCAGCTCCCAGTTGGCTTGTTAGCTCAGCTGGTACAGTACTGCACTGGTATAATTTTTGCAGAGATCATGATCTTGCATGCATGAGTTCAATTCCTTTAAGTAGTGTTCATAACTGTGATGATCATTCGCATATTCATTCTTTAATCCTCAGTTCAAATATATGATTTTCATATATTCACACAGGTCACAGTTTGTTGTGAAAAGTTCAACTTCTTTGAATTTCTCAAAACGTTTTTCTCCAGTTTTTAACTATCACCTTGCCTGTGCAGGGGTGGCTATTAATTTGCCATTTGATGATACGCTAGCAAAATGACAATTTTTATCACCCGTGTGCTTGCAACATGACAATTTAATTTTGATATCCATACATGAAAACATCAGTCATGTAGCCATGGCTACATGACAATTATTTTTAGGCTCTCTAAAACATTGCACAGAAATCAACTTACGGAGACATTCTTGATGTGCTTTAAGCAATCTTGCAGGGATGCCACAAGTTCAGCATTTCTGAGGCTCATAAAGTATGACACTGCCTTTTGTCTTTGTTTTAGGAGACCAACATCTTTTGATGGACGTAAAAACCACATCCTAAAATAAAAAAGACATATTAACCCTTTGGCTCCTAAACCAGCCAAAACTAGCCGTGCAGAACCACGTCCCTTGTACCACTTACAAGTGACGTCATCAGTTTTAATGCTCATAGACACCTTAAACATGTAACATGTGTAGGGAGTAGAGATCTTTCAAACCATACCCAAATGAACGTGATTCTGCCAAACAGGCTGGAGAAATCACAAAAAATCAAAGTGACATTGACCCGAAGAAATGAAAATCTTGAATCACCTGCACTTCCTTCCATCTAATCCTATGATCCTAAAAGTTTTCCCCAAATCTTTTCCCACCGAAAGGCAGACCAGGAAATGCCCAGCAAGAGAGAAAGAAAGCAAGGCAAGTAAAGCAAAAGAAAAGGTGAGGAGAGAAAGCGAAATGTAGAAGGAGAGGGGGCGGTGAAACTTTTCAACCCAAACTATCTCGAAATTTTGTTTTTTGTGCATGCCACAACTGGGAAAGCTAACATTAAGCATCAGGAACAGAAGGCCATGAGGAGCTTGACCAGGAAACAGAGTTTTAGGCAGTTTTGGTTCTTTTTGGCTAGATTCTGACCAGAAAACAGCTCAATGAGCTTCAAAAGGTGTTTTTCGGCAAAATGGTCAGGAGCCAAAAGGGTTAAATAATCAATTTAACAAGACATAATTGATTGGTTTGATTTTATAGTGAAGGTTGTTTTGTCCACATGGCATTGTATTTAAATTAACAGAGTCAATTTAACACAAACCTCAGCATGTGTCCTCCAAGAACAGACCTAGTTCTGTTCATTATTCCTGCAAACACAGATCACAGATAAAACTAATAACAGTTACATAAACCGTTAATTGATGCATGTCAGTAATTTACTTTCTTTTTTTAAATTACATGCAAGACTTTATTTCAAAGGTATAATCAATTTTTTTAACTGCTGTGAAAATAAATTTGTTTCCTAAAAGAGACTAAGAAACCTTATTAGGCACTCCACAGGATGCCAGCTTCAACTGAATTAACTTTTAGACATTTTTACGTTGCTGGGGTAAATTTGTGCTCATACTAAGGCCACAGTTGTACAATAATGGCAATGATCACTCCCACATCTGCGCAATTTAGCAGACATTCAGTACTTTACTTTAAAAAAACATTGAGAATTAAATTACCAAAAAGAGACAGTCCTTCCTTTGCACCACTGTTTCCTGCTCCCATCTTATACACTGATGGATGCCCTTCCTTTTGAAATATCTGCAGAGCACTTTCAAAAGCCACAAATATGCAAACTGTGTTATCCACAGACATGAAAACAGTATGTTTTAAAAGGATGGAGTGCATCGGGACTTTACAGGGGTCAAATGAAGGGGATTTGTTCAAACATTTGTCCAAATTTCTTGAAGCAAATTTTGGGAGGGCCAGGGGTTAGACTGCTTAATCAGGTCAATCTTAAAACCTTTTTTTTTTTTCAAGTAAATGCCTGCTCACCCAATCATTATCAACCATACTTTCCAGACATACCTGTAAGTATTATTATCAACTATAAGAAGATCACTCCTGCAAGTTGAAAGAAAAACTCAGTTGGTAAGAATTGTGAAAGGAAAGTCATATGAAAAATAAAGGAGTTACCAGAAACAATAATTCAAAAATGTCCTAGTTAGACAAACCAGAACACAAATTAACTTACAGAGAAAATACTTTAAGTCCCAAGATGGGAGCTCTCACATCTGGATCTTCTAATTCAACACCGATTCTCTTCTTGTCAATATATTTGATCAAGGCACCAGCACTTCGTACCTGAGTAGAAAAAGACATTTGCTCTTTTTAAACATCTCTTTTTACACATCAACTCAGCATCATTAATGCATTAATACACAGGATGGCAACTTACCATATTGATGCA
Organism: Pachyseris speciosa; assembly: GCA_016490735.1. Classification (NCBI taxonomy): domain Eukaryota; kingdom Metazoa; phylum Cnidaria; class Anthozoa; order Scleractinia; family Pachyseridae; genus Pachyseris; species Pachyseris speciosa. The sequence continues at coordinate 39,468 of JAEMWC010000886.1, forward strand.
GTCAAATGGAACCAGTGAACTCATATGTATGTCTCTCTCATTGTCAGTGAAATGCTCTGGGATTCCTGGAAGGCCATTCAAGGCAATAATCCTTCTCCTGCATACTTCATAAGCTAAATCAAATAAATTGGAGTTTGCATGAAAATGAAAGAGAAAGGGAACAGGAATTGCAGAACCTCAGCAACATTGTAGCTCTCTTTGTGTTGCATACTGTACATACTGACAAGTACAAGAGTCAACATGTTTTATTTACAAGTGTGCAGACAGGTGGGGAGATTACAGTGGAGTCTCAACTTAACAAACCTCTATATAACAAAGTCCTTCATATAACAAACAATATTCTTCAGCCTGACCTTTGAAAATGTATGGAAAGGACCTCGATATAACAAACTCTCAATATAACGAACCAACTTCCTTAGTCCCTTAGCACTTCAATAAATCGAGGCTCCACTGTAGTAAGCACCACGTATTTTTTCCCATAAACAGCAGAGGGTCATGTGACATGGCATTTATCGCGTTTGTCGTTTGCTAGCTGCCGTTTCTACTCGAGGAGGACATTTTTCCCATTTGGAGGGAATGCAAAAACGTGAGTATTTGCAGCCCATTTGATGTGTGTTCTGTAAGTTGTGCACGCGAACACATGTGGTTAAATATGTATTTATTCTAATTCAATTGAACCTTACATACTCGAGTAATGCGATAGCACTGAACTTAGTAAATCAACCAATCAAAACTGGTGAATATTGTAACATCTCCCTTTTTTTTATAAAAAAAATAAAATAAAAATATAATAAGTGATCACAAAAGAAAATCGAAGCAAGTCGAAGCTAAGCAAATGAAAGAAAAGTCCACAGACAGTCATTAAAAACGATGAATGCTCTAGCAAACATAGTCCTCAAATCTAGCAGGTCGCTTAACATTTCGAGAACTTGTTCTTCGTACTGGTGGACTGGCTGCAGCAGCTGCGTAACTGGCTGGTTTTGATGCGGATTCTGGTTGCATAGCATCTTCCTTAGCTGGTTGGTTAGCATCTTCAACAGCTGGGGCTTCCTTGAATGGCCTGATGGCTTGCCTGTTTCGCCGGGATACTTCTCCATCTGTTTCTACCAGGTACGACCTGTCAGAGAACTTCTGTACACAAGTTCCTGCTTTCCAGGAACTGCCTCTGTGTGTCGGGGCTAGACGTACTTCTTGACCAATGTCAAGGTCAGGCAACACCTTCACCTTTCGGTCGTGGTAGCTTTTCGCTAGCTGGCGTTTTCGCTGTATTTTATCTGGCACTCCTTCGGGAACCTCAGGGTACAGCAGGTTGGTTGCTATAGGAACTAGGGTCTTGGTTCTTCTCGACATAAGACGTTGTGCAGGGCTTGTCTGCATTCCGGCTGTAGGTGTATTTCTATAGTCTAAGAGACTAAGCCACGGATCTTTGTTGTCTCTGTTGGCTTTCTTGAATAGGCCTTTGACTATTTTCACGGCTGACTCAGCTTTTCCGTTGGACTTTGGATGGTATGGGGATGAAGTGACATGCTGGAACTCCCACTGTGTTGCGAACTCTGCAAACTCCCTACTAGTGAACTGTGGTCCATTGTCGGAGACAAGGACATCAGGAATACCGTGATGGCTGAACTGCGCTTTCATGAACTTGATAATGGCCGTGGAATTGGCGTCCTTGAGCGGGCTGACTTCCACAAAGTCGGAGTAATAGTCCACCAAGACTATGTAGTCCTTAGACTGAAGAGTGAACAGATCTGCTCCTAATCGACTCCACGGTCTATCCGGAATCTTATGGGTCTGCATTGGCTGTTGGGGGTTGCTTGCTTGATATTCGGCACATACTTCACATGTGGCTACCGCCTCTTTGATTTGGCTGTTCATGTCAGGCCAGTAGAGTCGGTCTCTGGCTTTCCTGGGTTAATTTCCTCCAGCTCCAACGCAAATACTTGAAAGTCATCGTTCGGCTGGTCCCTTGTCTGTTTTAGGTATGCTCTTGAGAGGTGGTCAGCCACGTACATTTGAGAACCGGGCTTGTATTTCACTTCTAGGTTGTACCTTTGAAGTCGCAGCAGCATTCTTTGTAATCTGCTCGGAGCATTTAGTAAAGACTTCTTGAAGATGGACTGTAGGGGCTTGTGGTCAGTCTCGACAGTGATGATTTCTCTTCTTGTGATGTACTGGCTGAACTTAGAACAGGCGAAGACGATGGCCAGGCATTCCCTCTCAATCTGGGCGTACCGCTGTTCTACTTGAGACAGTGTCCTTGAGGCAAATGCCACAGGTTGCCCATTTTGGAGAAGTGTGGCTCCAACTCCTTTCTCGCTGGCATCGCATTGTACTGTTACTTCATCGTTCATGTCGTAGTACCTTAAGACTGGATGTTCTGTCACGAGTTTCTTGATCTGCTCAAAGGCTTCATCATGCTGCCTTGACCACACGAAGATTGCGTTCTTTGTAGTCAGCTCGCGTATTGGCTGTACAATCTCTGACAGTCGTGGGAGGAACTTGGCGAGATAATTGACGAATCCTAGCAGACTGAGTGTTTCTTGCTTGCAGGTTGGCTTGGGCATCTTGCTGACGGCTTGTATTTTGTCGGGATCTGGCATGAGGCCTTCAGTAGAGAGTACGTGACCCATGTACTTCACTTCTGGCTTACGGAGGTTGAGCTTCTTGCTGTTAAACTTCAAATTAACTTTGCGTGCTCTTTGCAGGAGTTCAAGCAAGTTTGCGTCATGGTCTGCGTTAGCCTCTTCTATGGTATCGCCTGTGCCGGTGACCAATATGTCGTCTCGTAGGACTTCCACGCCGTCTAAGTCACCGAGGTGTTCGTGGAGCTTGCATTCAAATTCCTCTGGGGCGGCATTGACACCAAATGGCATGCGTAGATACCGGTATCGGCCAAAGGGCGTCCAAAATGTGGTGAGCTTGCTGCTTCTTTCGTCGAGACTTATTTGGTAAAACCCATCTTTGGCGTCAAGTGTCGTAAAAACTTTGGCTTTGTTGAGTTTTGGGAGAACCTCTTCTAGCGTAGACATCTGATACTTCGGTCGTCTTACTGCTTTGTTTAGATCCTTTGGATCCAGACAGATTCTAATTTTCCCTGGCTTGGCAACGACTACCATACTGCTAATCCAGTCAGTAGGTTCAGTCTCTTTTACTATGATGTCCTTCTTCTCGAGCTCTTCTAACTTAGCTTTAACTTCTTTGTGAAGCGTGACTGCAATGCGTCGGGGTGCGTGATGTACTGGTGTGACTTCCGGGTCAACTGTGAGGCTTGCTTTTCCAATGTTCCCGAGGCCTTCAAAGACATCTTTGTAGTCTTGTAAAATCTTTTCCTTGGTGAGGTTTGTCTGGTTTTCACATATGCTGTTTACTTGTGGTGTTGGGTCGCAATTTATTTTCAACAGTTCTAGAGTTTCGCAAGTCTCTGCGGATAATAAGGGCTTGCTGTCTCCTTCAATAACTTGAAACTTTAGCACATGCGGTGATTGACCTTCTTTCTGAACATTGAGTGCCACTTCACCAACTGGTTTCATCACTGCACCATTAAACAGTCGGAGCTTCACTTTGCTTGCTTGAAGAGCCGGATGTCCGGTCTGACAGATAACTGACAGGTCGCGATGAGTTAACACATTACATGTCGCTCCTGTATCTAGCTGGCAATCCAATTTCGTCCTGTAGCGAGCGTTAGGATCAGCAAATTCGAGTGAGGTGTACAGCTGTTTTCCTCTTGCTTTTACTGATGAAACTTCTTCGAGTTTGTAGAAAAATTCTTCGGTGTCGGTTTCTTGTTCATCATCTGATAACTCGGTCATCTGTTTAATCTGGTGTTTTTGCGATGACCTGCAAACTGATGCGAAGTGATTGGGTTTCTTGCACGCTTTGCATTCATGCCCAAATGCTGGACAGCTTTCCAGTGTATGCCTCTGTTTTCCTCCGCAATGATAACACTGATAGGCCCTCTGTTTGGAATTTGGCTCTCGATGCTTCCTTGGATCCGAAGACGGATCGCGCGTTTTCTTCTTTCCATTGTATCCATTGTATTGTTTGCGTGACTTGACTTTGTTGTTCTGTCGGCCGGAAACAACACGGACTTCTTCGGTACTTTTGGTTTCTTCTGATTTCATTGCTTTTAGCTGTAAGGTGGCAACTTCACTTGAACGGCAAATGTTTAAGGCCTTATTGATATCGAGGCTGTCTTCTTTTAGAAGTCGCAATTTGGTTGCGTGATCTCGCAGACCGATAACTAATCGATCTCTGATAAGTTCTTCTGTTAGCGTGCCGAACTGACAGGTCGATGCCGCCTTTCTTAAACGATTGACATAACCATCCACGGTTTCGTCCGGATTCTGTTGGCACATATTAAAAAGGTAGCGCTCATAGACGACGTCCCGCTTCGGCTTAAAGTAGGCTTCTAATGCCTCGATGCAGTCGTTTATGTCCTGTTGCTGTTCAGAACTAAGTTTCAGGTTAAGGAAAATTTGTAAACAGTCCTTACCCATGGCGGAGCGGAATGTGGCCAGTCGTATTTTCTGTTCTTGCTTGTCAAGGCCTGTGGCGACTTCGTAGTCCAGCCACTGTTGCTTGAAGAATTCCCAGTTATTAACCAAATCTCCCTTGACATTCATCGGAGACGGGATAGGGAAATGTGATGTGAATGTGAGCACGCGTGGGGCGCTGCCCGATGTCGCATTCTCTTCTGTAGTTGGCATATCTCACCTAAATTGTCGTTCTTTCACGGATCTGTCGTCCTGACGAAGATTTGTACGAATTATGAAGGCGTATTAGCCGTAAATCTTGTAGTTTAAACTTCTGACACCATGTTGTGTGTTCTGTAAGTTGTGCACGCAAACACATGTGGTTAAATATGTATTTATTCTAATTCAATTGAACCTTACATACTCGAGTAATGCGATAGCACTGAACTTAGTAAATCAACCAATCAAAACTGGTGAATATTGTAACACCATTTTTACTGACTATTTCTACATTTTGATTGCTTGCTTTTATAGCTATGCTTTGTTTATCATCCTACTTCTACATCAACTGCTTGTAAAGCTAAAAGAGTTGATGATGTTCAGCGTTCGCCGTTTTCGCGGTGCTTAATCTAACTAATATTGCACACTAACTGCAAGGCTGTCAACAACTTCAGATAAATTACAAAATTGAACTTAGTAACTTACAAAAATCTATGCTAGGGAGGATTTCAACTTCTGTTGTCTTGCAGATTGGTTCCTCATTATTTTCACCTTCTACAAATCCAAGCAGATTTGAAAAAGTTACCTTATATGAAGTTACAAATAAATAAATAAATAAATATAAATATCAACTTTGCTTAACAAGGGTGACACTTAACAGTCGTTGACTGACAAACCTGTGGCCCTTGAAATTCCAGATTGGATTGGAATTTGGAAATGTTGGAGAGAGGGGAAAACCAGAGTACCCAGAGAAAAACCTCTCGTAGCAGAGTAGAGAACCAACAACAAACTCAACCCGCATATGACTCCAACTCTGGAAATCAAACCCAGGCCACATTGGTGGGAGGTGAGTGCTCTCACAACTATGCCATCCCTGCTTTCTAACAACAGCACCCAACAATATTACTATGTTTAACAAAACCTGGGCTTTCAAAACTTCTGTCTGTCATAAGTTTAGCCAAAGTTCACTCATCTTGACATTTGTGTGAAGCCATCTTGGAGTCTCAGTTTCTTTCCCTCACAGAGAAATATTGCAAGTTTTGTAGTCTTGCAGGCTCTTGTAGTTACCACTCAATGTTCAGGGCTCATGTTGCTAAATTTGTTGATTAATTTCACAAACATGTACATGTACCTTGCCCATGTAAAATCTTGAGAAGCCTTTCATCTTGCTTTGAACTGGTTATAATAACATTGGCATGTACTTGCTCCTTGACTACCAATATAAAAGAGCAAATAAAATCAGTTTAGCTCTAGTATAAATTACCGGTATCAACTGTTGGTAACTGTGACAAAATTACCTCTCTTGAGAAACTGAAAGTCATTTGTCTCTATGACATCCATTTGAAGACATAACTGTGAAGTTTCTGTGTCATAATAAGCAGAACCAAGCTTCCCAGCACTCCAAACCACAGACAAAACTCTCTGGAATAAACAAAAGGAACAATGCATATTCCCATTGACCTATTATTGCTGGAGCAAGGGGAAGGAAAGACAGGGATGACAAGGTCTTTCCAGACTTTGAAATTGGCAATTTGAAAGCTTTTGATTGGATAAAAATGTTCTAGTCAACTACAGGTATTTACATGCCATTGTTATACACGGTCTTATGCACATGTCATTGGCTTCCCTGTGTGGTTGATCCCCGGCTAACCAGGGGGATTGAAAAATCAGTCAAGCAAACTTGAGGAATTTCCCTGGGGAATCGGGGAATCTTGCATGGCAAAGTCCCCTGGGTGAGATGTCTCTCAGCAGAAAATCCCCCAGACATCCTTTACAAACTCGTGATATCCCCCCCTCCCCTAATCTTTGATCATAAGACAATGTCGTTTTTTCCCCTACCCCCACGCAAAGAATCCCATCCATCTCTTTGTATTCCCCACATATCTCCCTGCTTGGCCCAGGGGTCGACCCCATGGGGAAACCGATGACATGTGCATTATTTACCATTCTTTTATAGCTTTCATTGGACACTTTCATTCTGGGGCACCAGAAATTCAATGCCCAATTGGACTGTTTTCATACCTAATAATAACGGCATCATTCATTCCCCACCCCCCCCCCCCCACCCCCCCCCCCCCGCGGGCATTGCATCTCATATATTTTGATAGGGGTAGGTAAAGAGTATTTATAAATGATCAAACTTTAAATACATTCCATATTAAAAGGGAAAATCACTTCGAAATGGCTTCTCGATATTTATATAAGCATTTAACCTCAAATTAACGTATAATACCATCTTAACTTCTGAATCTTCTGGACTACCATCTTGCGCCCCAACAAAATTTCTTTGAGCAACCAAGTCATTCTCATTCATGTCTTCATCATCATTATCGCATTCAGTGCCCAAAGAACGTCCATCGATTCTTGTGGACAGCGGTTCATTACTTCTTGTTGTCCACGTCGAGGGAGTCTTTTGGCGTTTTGAAGCGGATCCAGAATGATCTAGGTTCTGCCTTTTCGTGCCGAGTTCTTTGTCAGCTGTCGAAGAAGTCCACCCTGACCTTTTAAGCAGGGGATTTGCCCCATCCTTTGGCGTAAAAAACGCTTCTGCGGATGTTGAAGTCGACGTATGAAACACAGAGCTCATTCTGCTCAATATTCAGACGAAAATCGCGCAATAAACAACAAAAATGAACGGTGAGTATCGGAAACGTCGCTTTTCCCGTCGCTGGCAGGGGTGAATACGCGCGACCGGCTTTTTTCCCGCCAAAACCTGCGTCACGATGTTTACCATTCACGGGCATTTTTAGCATGACTGCCTCAGCAATGTTGGATAAAAAGTACTCCACGAGTCAGGACCGCGCAGGAGGAGGGCCGGGGGAACCGGGGCCACCCACTTTTTGCGGGAAAATGATTGAATTTTAAGTAAAAGACATATTCAAAAAAATATGGAATAATAGTGCTTGGCTAAAGGTGGCGGACCTGACGGGAAAACATCCAAATGTATGATTGTTTCCTTTCGATCCTGTGATTAAAATGGAGTTGACAGACCAAAGTGACTCATGCTGTGTGCCCATTGTGTAATGCACATGTCATCGGCTTCCCCGTAGGGTCAACCCCCGGGCTAACCAGGGGGATTGTAAAATCAGTCAAGCAAACTTGAGGAATTTCCCCGGGGAGTCGGGGAATCTCTCAAGACAAAGTCCCCTGGGTTAGGTGTCTCGCAGCTGAAAATTCCCGTGACATCCTTTTCAAACTTGTGAATTCCCCCATCCCCTAATCGTAGAACAATGTCAAGATTTTCCCCTACCCTCGGGCAAAGAATCCCGTCCATCTCCTTGTATTCCCCCACATATCCCCCTGGTAGGTCCGGGGGTCGACCCCACGGGGAAGCCGATGACATGTGCATAAAACAAGCATGCATATCTTTAACGATTTTCCTTTTCTATAAGAAATCAAGGGAGGTTCCTTGAAAATCTCGCTGAGTAATGGTTGTTCTTGTATTAGATGTCATTTGTCCATGAGCATGTTTTTCAAACATGGTAACGATGGTTGAAATTGCGTCACGAAGGGTAGAAGCTTCTTATGCGTTCTCTGTTTCTGTGTTAGAGCTGTTTTTCTGTCCGCCATAGTTAACTTGTAAGAGCATCTGTTCCACCATTTTCATAGGGTAACTCGAGATAAAGCGAATTTTTGACATTTTCTATGTTGTTTGTGAAAGTAACTCTTGAAAAGACTCAAGAAAGATTCAGTAATCAGTTACAGTACTAGACACTCACAAAAACAGAACAAACTTTGCCTTGCTGACGTGGCGAATGAATTTGTTGGTCGTAACGACAGTCGAAAAATGAATTTCGGTAAATTCAGAGAATCCGATTTCGTGACAGGAAGCGAATAAATGAACCAAAGTTATGATTACTCTACCTTCGTTTTAAATACGTTAAGTGTGATTACAAAGTTTATTTTTTCACTAACCCCATTTCTCTAATGCTTAAATTTAGTTGAAAATTTAGAAAAGGATATCACTTGATTTTTTGAGTTAATAAAATATGCTAACTGCATGAATTAAACGGAATTATATGCGTTTTAATTACCTTTAGAGTTAGTCCCCTCCCCTCACTTGAAAACGCGGGAGCGGCCCCCCACTTTAAAAACTGCTCCGCGGGCCCTGCGAGTACACGTAGTGGTTGACTGCTGAGAATCATGAATAGAATAGAAGAATAGAAAAGTAAAATCCATCAGGAATATAAAAATCCATCAGGAATATAAAAATTAGAAATAACCTAACTGTCCTAAACAAAATGCAAAAACTAACTACGTCTAATCTATCTAAAACCTGTTTTTCATGAATGCCGTCTATACTCTAACATTAAAAATGAAGATTAACGAATCGTTTAAATTGACTTAGAGATTTAGCTTCTCTCACATCACAGGGTAGGCTGTTCCAGAGAACTGCTCGGCTATAACTAAAGCTGTTTTTTATGCACTCCGAATGGCTTTCGGTTCGTACCTGACTCAACCCACAGCTGAACCTAACGTCCACTTCTTTTAGGGTTACATGCTGTTTCATACACTTGTCGTGTTGCGTGTTATTGCGTGACACCCTGGAAAAGTAACCTCACCCCAGGGTATCTCGGTCTGAGAGAGAGTACGTGATCCCTTCCGTTCCCCTTGTTTGACCTCAGGGGAAAATACCCATCAATTTAAAATGCTCGTGATAAGCACTTGAACGAGAGGCCTGTCATGCAAGGCCAATGGTATATAGTTGCTTTGAAAAGTACGAAACGTGAAAAAAGGCAAGCCCTAGACAATTCATACCGTAAATACAGCGGTCCATGGCTAAAAAAGTTCTGTCCGAACATAGTTAGTAGACTAACTAACTATAGTTTGAAAAAAGAGAAAGCACAAAGGTATTGATCATGGGTGACTAACAAAACTATTTAAGAGGGCTTTGTTTACAATAAGCCCAAATATGGCCAGTGTACATGTATACAAATTCAAACCTCAAAATAAGGTTGTAAATATTATGTGAGCTTCAAATCATTTGACGGTCACGAGTTACTCTTTCGACTTCCTCAATAACAAGTTTTAAAAATATTTTTTACCTCATCCCCTCTTCTTCTACTTTTACCAAGAAACAGGCAAAGAAAATATTCAATTAGCCATTTTGTTTGCTTTTACCACACCTCCCAGTCAGAGTGGAAACAAAAATACAAGTTGTGTCAGTGGCCTTGGCTCTTGTCATGTCTGAGAGAGCGTTTCAGTCTCTGAAAGTGTCGTTTGAGTTCCTCAAGAGTAACAAGTGCTTCCCTTCAATTGTGAAACCACACCCGTGTTTCCATACGGCTTGTTCCGCATTCAATTTTATTAAGGCGTGCTTCCGATAAAAAATAAATTTCTGTTAATTCATTTAGATATGATGTATCGCTCAATCAGTCGGCCGCAAACGTTTTACAGCTTTATTCACAACTATGCCAATTCCATAAACAGATTTTTGTGACCAACCTTTCATATTACCCATATATGACTATGATTTTTAAATTACATTTTCATTTCCCGGCTTTATTTGGGCGGTGGAATTTTCTTCCTATTTGAGGGGCAATGCCGATTCGCTGAAAGGAGGAACACCGATTAGCTCTCACTAAACGCCAAAATGAAACTGTTTGAAACACTCTTTTTCTAGCAGTGCGTATAATTTGTGTTTTCCGGTTTGCCTTTTACCAGAAATTTCGCTTTCAACAAATTCAACACACCGTCCGCTATCAGCAACGCTGGGTTTAATTTACAATATTTGCATGACAACTTGAGCTTTTTATTGCCATTTATGGTAAATGAACAAGGACATTTTAAAGCTACACCTGGCAGTAAAAACACAACAACGGCAAAAAAATAAATTCAACGCACGCTTTGAAAAAATATCAAATAACTTTTTTTTAATTTTCCCAAGTTTGATCAGCATGAAATCCTTTTAACGACAAAAATTTCGAAATCATTCAATGGGTATGGTTACGGCACGTGGATGAAATACAGTCAGTCTAGACAACCGCCGGCGAAACTGAAACATGTTAATGAAGCTGCATACGTGACTTGAGGTAATTATTTAGGTTGAGGAATTGGAACATCAGAGACTAAGTTTAAATGTTTCTGGATGAAATAATAAAATTTTCAATCATTTGAGAAACAAAACTTTGAAGAAATACAAAGAAAAAAATGCGTGACAGCTAATACACGCCAGTCTACGTGAGCCCACTTGACTTCCGGTCGCAAACACAATTCAAACTGCGGTTGGTTTATACAAAGGGAAACTTTCAGAGAACACAAAAACCGTCAAAGGACCCGGAAAACGTGGGTCTTGGGTGTGACCTTTCCAATTTATGGCCACGGTTTTCACCGAAAGACCGTCTCTTTTACACAATAAATTGAGATATAAAATGTTAAACGTTGAAAGAAATATTCACGATCGATCTGGCAATGTTCCGGTGATTTATTTGTACTTTTTGCTTCCGAATAACAATCGTCATGTCTTAAAATATTTGTACAGAAATGAAGTATTTTATTTTATGAGTGTTAATTCAGCCCTTTCAAAGAACATTCGCTTGCATTCTAGAAAGCGTTTCAAGCATATTGAATCGAAAATTCGCGCTTTTCACGTCGCCTAGGAAATATACGGCTTTTGTTTTTGGCATGTTTATCCCATGACGCAAGACGTAATTACGTAAATTGTCACGTGCGGTACTAATCAATCAAAGATGACCAATCGTTATTCGCTGAAGAACAAAGTATAAGCTTTCAACCAATCAGATTTTTGATGACATCTTTTACCGAAATAGAAACTGACACAAGGGATATATGAATGATTTGCACGGAAATAAAAGATGCGTTTGCGAAAATCACGAGCAGTTCTGAACGCTTGAGTCAGGTGATTTGTATTATTTCAACCTAAACCAGTTTTGTTAATGGAAGCATCATTATATGACGAAGAGATAATGCCTTCGACATCGACCTCGCAAAGCTCAACTTACGACAAAGGCAATTTGAAGCTTGATTTTTCATCAACAAACACGCGGCGACAGACTTCCGTAGAAGGCACAATTTTAACATCGCCAGATTTGAATTTACTGACTTTGGGCTCCCCAGAACTGGAGAAATTAATCATGAGTTACGGAGGTGTTGGAGGTATCTTGACAACCCCAACGCCGACTCAACTTTTCAAGGGAACGCAGTCGGTGACTGAACAGCAAGAAATATACGTAAGAGGTTTTATGGAAGCGTTACAGCGGCTTCACGAGCAGCAAGGCAACGGCAGTCAAAACACAACTATATCTACGTCACCAAATGGCCTAGTTTCATCTGTACAAGGTACCCTCAACATGCCTTTTGCTACAGCGAGTGGAATAAACACTACAACGAGTACGATCGCTAGTACAACACCAATGCTGGCTTCCGGAACATCCACAATTTCAACACAGTCACTTCCGTTGGTTTCGCTACAATCGACCAACGCGAACCAAATTTTCCCCAATTTTCAAAGATCTACAGCGATCCACTTTGATCCCGGCACAAGCCTCAGTCAGATGTTGAACGTACAAATTCCACCGCAACGACTGGAAAACGTGAAGCTCGAGAATGAATCGCAAGTCGTACCTGGAACGCCTCCTCTGCCACCCATAGATTTGGCGTTACAGGAAACAGTGAAGAACGAACGAAAGAAGCAGAGAAATCGTGTCGCTGCATCGAAATGTCGCAAGAGAAAACTGGAGAAGGAAGCAGACCTTCAAGTGAAGGTGGACGATCTTAAAGAAATCAACAGCAAACTGCACAATGAAATCAGCGAACTTAAGAAACAAGTCAGCCACTTGAAGCTACAAGTTATGGAGCATGTTCACGGCGGATGTGAAATCATGCTTTTGAATCAGCCAAAGTGAAAATTAAAATTGAGTGCAATCGATGTTACGTAGAGTTCGTCTGGGGACTCCTATCTACCGAACGCTCGTCGTAACGGTAGAAAACGGACGTTGTTGTCAGTAAAACCGATATATATATATATACATATAATTACCTTGGCTGAAGAACTAAACGGACTTTCAGAGCACGTGCGTTCATACAAGCATGCAGACGTCTTTCGCTTTCCAGAGTTTTAAAACTGAAATACAAAGTTTCTTTCCAAAAATATCGAAAAACAAGTAAGACCACATAATAGTTCCGTTCAAAAGCTGTCATTTGAGTGGCCAGAGTTCAGGATTTCATACACAGATATCTTTAGTTGGTACTTGAATACTTGTATGTTATTAGTTATGTATTGCAGTAAACCTTACGTTCTGTAATGTTTCCTCCAGAAGTGAAATGTTTATATGCAGGTAGATTTCGAAAGCTGGATTTTCGATCTCCAAACAAAGTAAACTCCTGAGCAGTTAGTTCTGTGCTTGAATTTAAGACGATGAAATATTGTGTTCTAGCAAGGCTGTTGTCATTAGGTGTTGTTGTTAAGTTTATGAATTAGAAAAGCGTTTGAACATAATAATTACAGATTTAGGAATGTTATACGCCGTGTTTGTAAATTTATCACAGGCATATTCAAGGCCGTTGCAGTTATGTAGACCTTATAAATTGATGACTATTTATTTTACGTTCAAGGTATCGTAAGAAGCAAGATGCAGATTTTTAATACTGGAATACTGACAAGAGAATATTAGATCTCTTACTGAAGCCATCTTTGGCCTTCTACCCACCACAATTTACCATACGTATTGTTTTCAACAGCTAACAACTTTCTAGCAGGTTTTTCATAACATGTACATGCTGTAGTAAACACAGATTTAAGTTAAATAGTTTTTTTAGTCTAATATTTTGGTCATATTCTAAATCAGTCTTAAGTCCACAGTAGTAGAATGTGAGATAAGTTGTAAATGTTGTGATATTAAAGAGATTATAATATATTTCATCTTAAACAAAGAAAGCAGTTGTCTTGAGTGTGTAAATGTGAACCTCTTTAACCAAAAAGAAGAGATAGTAAAAAAAACTCCCACGCTAAACCCTAAATTTCTTCCAGGGGTTTTCCCAGCAACACTTAATTCAGTTTCACACGATTAGGAAAGTTAAAGGTGATGGGAAACTGATAAAACAATATTATTGCAGTTTCCTTCGCCCACGTGGGGATTTTAACAGGAAGTCAAGCAACTCTGTTCATATCTGTAAGTTCACTGAGAAAAACTTCTAAGGAATGTGAAACATCCATAATGTTATTAAATATTAACATTGCATTCATAACTTTGGTAAAAGGTAATGTCTATTTTTGGCACAGGAGTGGTGTATATAATATGATCAAGCTTTAATCAATATCAGCCCTTGTAGCATGACCTGGGCCTCAAAAAGCATAGACTGGGTGGTCCTTTTGAGAAGCTTTCAAAGGTGTTTATAATTTGCTAGACTAACTTTCATAGAGGAATTTTGTGGTCATATATAATGCTAGTGTAAATTAACCATCCAAATTCCCAGGTGAAAATAAGGCCCAAATTTGTGTCTGTCCCCAGAAAGGAAATCAGAGAAGGGAACCCCTATCCCCCCCTCCCCCACCGGAGGGGGTACTCCCTTATATGGGCTATATAGGCGGCTCCAAAGGGTATGGTTTTTTAGCCGTTTTTGTCTGAAGTAGGGTATCGATTTTGACCATTTTGGTCTGACATAGGGTATTGTTTTGTGCACTATAGTCTAGTTGTGCTTAGAGAAGAAGCTACTTCTTAGAAGAAGAAGAAGAAGAAGAAGAAGAAGAAGAAGAAGAAGAAGAAGAAGAACTTTATTTTATCACGCTAGCCTATTCAACAATGTAAAAAATACAATAGCTGGTTTCCAGTAGGGGTGTGAGGATCCAGGATTTTTCTTAGGAGGGGGTGCACCCCTCCTTTTTTCTTCTATTTTTTCAGAATACTGGTTAGATTAGAAAGGCACAGCGGGGGGCACAACCCCTGCACCCCCTAGATCCTCCCCTGCAACTTCCCTCAACTTTGTCTCCAATTTATTTTGTGGTGTTTAGTGGTGGTTTGGATCACTGGCATGGTCTCAGTTTTCGGCAGTCAGTTAAGCCAGCGGCATTTTCACAAGAACATTGGTTTCCAGCCCTTCACTCGGGACAGCATTCCCGCGGGCAATCCCGCACAGAAAACAACCCAAGTCCTGGTTCTGTGTAGACAGGAACGCAAGAACAGCTTAACGCCCCACTATGATCCTGTTCCCATGGTCGTCATAGGGGTCAAGGGAAGCATGAGAACCGCCAAGAACAGCCAAAAGATTCGTACCAGGAACTACGCAGATTGGAAGTTCATCAAAAGCGGGTATAGGGAATCGGTCCTGTGTGGTGAATCTGATGGTGAAGATGCATTCGAACCTGACCCTGTACCCCCACAGGAGGTCGCAAATGAGCCAGAAGCAGCAGAACGGCCGCACGCAGTTACAGAAAGGGAACAAAACCGTGCGACGGGAGACAGACCCCGTAGGAAGATTACGTCCACCAAAGACACCATATACAAAGACTTTGTTTGTGATTAATAACGAGTAACACACTAATGCATGTGTTTCCCTCTAATCATGATAACCGTAAACTAGTAAAGGGGAAGAGATCTAATGATGAGCGTGGAGTCCTGGGTCACACATCCGGGACTGGGTTAGTTATAGTTATTGGCGGGAACACCACGGTATAATTGTGTGCAGCCAGTAGTGTAATTAGAGTTGAACATTGTATCATAAGAGTAACGGGACTGCATCTACATACCGTGTACCTTCAACATTAAAGTTGCCGATAGAATTTGTTGTCGTGTTTGAACAAGTTTGCTGTAATTAACCTTGGGTATCGCTCTGGACAGACAGGCCAAAAATAAAATGTCGAGGTTGACCACGATCGCGAAGAAGATTAGGACCATGCGATATGAACCAAAAATCGTTGTGCAAAGTTTTCTACTGAAATTACTTGCTGTAGAATTGCTAGCTTTGCACTGTGAGTTGGGAAAATTAACTACAACTACGGACATTTTAGGGAAAAAAGATTTGATGACTTAAATGCAGCTCTCCACATGTTCTACAGAGCAATCTATCAGGCACACTAGTTAGCCACGCGCTTGCTAGCCACTGGAGACTACTGAGTCTTAATCCTTTCTGCAATATCACAATATGACCAGGGAGCAATTTTTTGTGTGGGATACCTGTACATGGCATCCCACGCTAACGTCATCGGGTGTTAAGTCCGTTAACCTTAATGAGTTGCAAAGTTACCAATGCATCGTAGACAGTGTATCCGCCGGAAACATGTACCCTTTGGTACCTATTTTCTTTACTTATCATGATTGTCTTTATTCTTGTGATAAAGTGGGGATGGATCAGACGTGGATTGATATAAATTGTAAGTAGGAAGCAATTTGTTTCTTGCTTTGCAAGAAAATGTTTTTCTCGGACGAGTGGCCTTTCTGCAAGATAAGAAAAACATCTTCCACCTGGACAAAGAATTGAGATTTAATTACACAGTTTACATAGCACGCCAGTTCACTGATCTGAAGAAGACGCTTTTCCTTCCTTGCAAAAATGGGAAAAGAAGCTAAGGCCTTTCTCATTTCCTTGAAGAATGTTATTTAAGCAATATACCACAAGTTTCTATGGTTAATAGGCTGATAAACCACTTGGGATGTTGGAAGAACACTCGAAGAATTCGTAAATCACGAGCCGCAGGCGAGTGATCTACGGATTCTTCGAGTGTTCTTCCAACATCCCAAGTGGTTTCTCAGCCTATAAACCATAGAAACTTGTGGTATATTGCTTTTATATAATAATCCAGAAGACGCGCGAAATTTCCATGAGTTCACTAGCACAATAAACCATAGCTGATTGACCAATCAGAGCTCGCGCATTGATTTTGTTATCATATAAAAAACAATTGGTTCACGCTTTTTAGCTGTGCGTATGTTAGGTTATGATGCACTTGCAAAGTTAGGAGAACACTCGTCCAAGAAGGTCAGAATAGTCGCCCCCGGCTGCTCCTCAAGCAACTCTTACGCTTTTCTCGCACGTGCTCTCCATGCCCGCGTGCATCTCAACTCGATATACGTGAGCTAAAGCATGAAGAAAACTGCCGGATAGGGTGATGCAACGTTCATTCCGCTGGTCTGATGCAACACATTTTGGGATCAAGAAAATATGATCAGTTATAATTATAGAAACGTGACTGATAAATTTGAAAAACTGAATCATTGCTCAATCATGTGGATCTTACCGCGCCCTTTGACACAAGAATCAGTGGTGCGCATCTGTACGAGATTGTCACGCGATTACGCGATTGACGTATTAAAACCACACGCGCCCGCGCGTGAAAAATCGTGACTACGCGCAGGATTGTAACATTACACCCCTAGGCTATTTTGAAGAGGCTCTGCGGTTCTCTTGGATACGGATTGATTTGAAATCAACAATATTCAGCGCCGTCCAGAGCTGATCCAAAACTGGAACGAACTCGCAGTGGAGTCTGATAGAACGTAAGATCAGACTGAGTCCTGACACCTCGACATGTCGGCTTCTGATGAAGAGACCATTCCAGATGATGACGGTCTGCCATATCTTGGTGAATATGAAGGCGAGAGAAACGAGATGGATGAGCGACACGGGTATGGAAGAGCGAAGCTGCCGAGTGGGGACACTTACGAGGGGTATTACGAAAACGGAAAGCGACATGGGAAAGGGGTTTACAGGTAAACGGAATATTTGCTTAGTCATGTACTTCTGCAGAGAATCATTATTTCCCCTTGTTTGGATTCAGTAAGAGCTCAAACAGAGCTAAAGAGCGTCACGGGAAGGTGTTTGCTGAAGCACGTCAAAAAATAGTTTTTAACAGTCTATTGCTTGAATGAGAGCGACAGCATTGTAAAAAAATCTTTCTTATAAAAATTCCTCTTAATATATTTAAAGAAAAATCAGCGAAAAATTGGCGACGTTTTTACTTTGAATAACGCTGAGCAATCGATTCGACTCTAAGGCAATCGATCAAATCAAGAGAACACTCGCCATTAAAATTATTTAAGCTTAATAATTTGACTGAATCAGTCGACAGGAACGCATTTCCCGTTACCAATAAATGCTTCGATGAAACTGGTTGGTTAAGATATGGCCATCGATCATTTTCGAGGGATTTATGTGGTATATATATATATAAAAAAGCTTCTCATTTGAAGCGTTATAACTCTGTCGGAATACACTCGTTGGGCTTTTATTTGGTCGACTCCATTTCTTAACTACTTCTGCCGATAAACATTTTTCTAACTGAAGATAATCGGAGTTCAAGGAACCACGCGAGGTTTTTTTCTTATCTTATTATTAACTAAATAGTTCTTAACAGCGGTTGCATCTCTTGTTTGTAATGAACAGAGAAAGATTTGAGGATGATTATTTATGACTCATCACGGCAGGAAATGAATTGATGACGTCGATGCCCACTAACGCAATCTCTAGTATATCGTTCTTGGGAGTCTAGAGCAAACGATTTTCTCGACTGAGCTTGTGGATTTTAAGCTAATTTATATCCCTTTTTAGAGGCCCTGCCAGGGTAAATTCCGACAAGCGACATGGCCCAAAAAGCCGACACGGGAGATTTTAAAATTCAGACAAGCGACACGGGACCCTCCACTGGCAGGGCCTCTTTTTCAGTGATAGAACCTAGTACAGGGGCACCCAACGAGCCAAGTCAACCAAAAGCTGTAGAAAGGCATTTTTAAGTACCTTGTGGTGTTAAAGTGATGTTTTGTGGTGTTAAAGTGATGTTTTCATAAGCTAGAAAAAGTTCATCTGTTCGGATTCCCTAGCTGAAAGTTTAATTGCTCGAAAATGTTAGGGAACAAAATCTTCCTTTGAGAAAATGCAAGCTGAAATGAACTTTCCACGAACTTTCTAGGGAACTATTTTCTTTCCGAAAATGCTAGCTGTCGTTTTTGACTGCCAAATATAGCAATTACGACCTTTCCGAAAACCTCAGGGGCTATGATTTCCCAATTGCGAATATTTTAGGCCACGTTTTAGTTACGAAAATCCGAGTGCACTCTTTAATCGACGCCGAAAATCCAAGGCGAATTACCCTCCACCGAACAGATATCTACCGAAAGTTGTCGTTGGGTGCCCCTGCTAGTAAACACGTGAACTTTTATCTACAGAATTTTAAATCAGGCCAGCATTCAATTAAATCTGAAACAAACTAAATGATCAGAAGGATTTCATCGAGACTTAAAAGTTATTATAATAAAGTGACCTAACTATAACTTTGGCGTTAAAGGTTGAACACGAAAGCGTTCAATGTGACTTCATTCCCTTTAATAGTACCCTAAATTTCATACAACTTGTTGTTCGGTTCAGGGTACCATCCCCACTTCAGACAACTCTCCTATCTCCACTTTCCTAGATGGCGCCCTTGTATCCACATTGTTTTGCGGTGGATGAACTCAGCATGTTGAATTCACTGGAGGCATGGAGCAAAGAGAGATCACACTCTTAATAACAGCTCACAGATTTGCGCATGCGCAAAAAAGTTAAATGAAAATCCACATCTCGACCCCAGAGCTCTTCCCTTTTGTGCATGTCTAACGAGCATGCGCAAATGGGAAGAGCTCTGGGGTCGATAATGACAAAATAAACTACCAGCAGTCCCTTTCTGGATAACCCGCGAGAACGCGGCAGGCCATCAAACAGACGAGACAGACACCCCACAAGGGCACTCCAGGTTGCTGGGGATTTGTTTCGTGTCCGTCTACCAATTTCTAACTTCAAATTCCAATTTTAAACCTTCATTAAATCTTCAAAATTTCGCATTTCCCTCAATAACCTAACAAAGTTTTTTGTTGTAGGTTTTTGTTCGCTATTTTGGGGGTTGAGCCTGCACAAATAACAATAGTTGGTTACGCGTGTTCATGCAACTAACCAATAGAAACATTGCGATTATGTAATTCATGCACAGTACATGAGTGTAAAAAAAAAGATGTGCACGGTCATGGACCTTCCAACATAAATCTTGGCCTCTTTGTTTTGCTCCTTTGATGTTTGTCGGGCTTCATACCCATTTCCCACCATTAACTATGATGTAGCTAATCCTTTGACAAAAATGCTCTCTTCCCAAAAATACCCAAACGTCACCCCAAAAGTCACAAAATACCCCACAACATAGCTTCGTGGGATGAGCATAGGGATTCTTAATTGCTTGAAACGCGAAGGAGATATAAACGTTAAATCCAAGTTAAGCGGCTAAAAAACGATGGTTAAGTTAAATCCCGCCTGGAATAGATTACACCTGGAGCTTATTACCAATGCACATGCTTCATTTTTCAGGTTCAAAATTGGAGCGCGCTACATGGGTAACTACCTAGAAGGCAAGAAAAACGGCGAAGGCGTTTTCTTGTACCCTGACGGTTCCAAATACGAAGGTTCCTGGATCAACGACTTACGCGACGGCTGGGGTACCTACACCTACCCTAACGGGGACACGTACGAAGGGGAGTGGTCTCGGGGCGCTCGTCACGGCCAGGGGGTTTACACTTACAAGCAAACAGGTTCACGTTATGAAGGCTCGTGGTTCCATGGAAAAATGCAAGACAGAGGGCATCTCATTCATTCCAATCACAGATACGTGGGTGTCTTTGAAGAGAACAAGCCCAGAGGGCCTGGCAAGTACGTTTTCGACTCATCGTGTGAGCAGCTGGGACGCTATGTGTGGAAAGAAGAGGAAAATTTGGGCGAAAACGAAGAAGATGAAGCTGAAATTTTAGTGACGCCCATGTGGGAAGGCAAAGAGATATGCGCTGTTGAGGATCAAGAGAATTTAGGCGTAGTCACTTGAAATGTAGCCTACAGACAGTCTTTTTCTTTCTTGTACATATGATATAAGTAGTTCTAGAGTTAAGAATTTATATGCTAAAATGATGTCGATTCTATTGTAGGTCTATTCAATTGGGTGCACCTCTTCAAAACCTCTCATTTCATTGGATCTTTATTGGCTGCACCTCTATTGTTTTAGGGAAAGCTTCCATTATTTTTATTTGTTTATTGTTTTAGTCTTTTTTATATTTTTTTACACCAATTCTGTGAGTTCTTGCAAATGGTGCAGATCGCCTCAGTTCCACAGTCTCTCACGCGGCATTCTCGGATCCAAGTCTTTTCAGTCCAAAGTGAGCTATATCTCAATGCAGATTATTGGATTCGGGCCGTAATAAACTATGACACAACATCACCTTAGCTTCGCTGAGGGTTTTTTGTTTTGTTTTGTTTTGTTTGTTAACTAAATAATATATCAAATACAGTTAAATAAATTATAAATCTAGCTGTCAATCAAATATCTCGACACAATTGCAAGGTCGCCGTAGTTTCACTCAATGTTTTTTTTTTTTTTTTCAAAACTAAATTATATCTCAAATACGCTTTTACTATATACATAATTCTAGTTATCAAAAACCTTGGGTCAAGGTCACTCAACTGTAGACTCACTCAGTGTTTATTTGAAAATCCGTGTGCCTATCGCTAACCAAAGTTCTTTCAATCATTACAACTCGGGAACACATCCCTCAGACTCGTCCTCTTCCTCGCGTGGTCTAAGTGTTTCGAGAAAAGCGCGCGCACGAGCAGCCCAGTAGTGCTCAGGGTGAATTCCCTTTCCTTCCACTCCTCAAGACATTGCGCTAAGATCTCATTCGCTGTTTCAACATTCCCCAAATGTGCGAGCGCCTCAGCCAATAGCGCCTTAGGATGGTACGCTCCGGGGCTCACCACCTGGTTCAAATCCTCGTGAACTTTAACAATCCGTTCCAAAAACGTTTTCGCGCGAACATACTCCTTGCGTGCGAGAAAAATGTCCGCAAGAAATGTGCCCGCGCGTGGCCACGCAATATGACCAGAGCTTCGGTAAACCTCGACAGCTTCTTGGCACATTTTGTACGCCTGCTCGATCTCTCCTAAGTGCAATTTGGCCGTTCCGTAGGTCATCATAACTCCAGTGGTGAATTTGTGCCGATCTCCATGGTGATCCATGTAAATTTTCAACGCTTGAGCATGCAGGGCAGCCGATTCTTCGAGATGCTTGCGTGTGCTACACGCGCGCGGGTGCGTATACCGCAGCCCTAAATACCAACGTAGATGCACTTTTGCCGTGTAGTTCAACACTTGTGCGCGAATGAACACCTCGGAAGTGTCACATGTTTCAACAATCTTCCTCGCTTGTGCTAGCACTTCTATCGCCTCTTCATTTTCCCAACGATCGTGCAAGATCACTCCAAGATTACACAGCCTTTCCACGACTTGCACGTGTCTTTCGCCGTAAGCCTTCTTGGTAACCTCGACAGACATATTCATATACTCTTTGGCAAGGTCCAGTTTGAAACTCTCGCGAAATGTAAACGCTAGGTTGTTTAAAATATGCGACCTCTTCTTAATCCACTCTGGCTCCTCTTGTCCCTGACAGAGCCGGTCAGCCTCCTTCAGAAATGAAATTGCTTTATCCAGCAAGCCAGCTTCACGGTACGTATACCCTAGGTCACAAAGTAGGCCACTAGCAGTGACATCATCACAAAAAAGTTGCTTGTTTATCTTGTATGCACGTTCAAGCAGTGCCACGCGATTACTGTCTGTTGCCCCAGCAACGTGCACGAGACTATCCGCAAGGTATACTAACGTTTGCACGAGCAACTTGTTCTCAATCCATTGCATATTCTCTGTACTTTCAATGAACTCCTTTAAATGCGGACTCAAAATGATCCTCATGGCTAAAGCGTCGCTGTCAAGTTTATCTTTCTTAGCCTTGTATGCTTCATTTAGGGTTTGAAGTACCCCATTCTGCTCTAATTTTTCCACAGGGATCTCTTTGTTTCTGACAAATTCGCCCTGCGTTCCAGTTTTCATATCTGGTCTTGGTCTGATCTGACAAAAAGCGAATCGCATGACCTGATGGAGAGTCACAACCTCTATACCTCGTTCTCCAGCTTCGGGATAAATTAACAGAGAGCACCTTGCTATTTTGAGCTTGATGTCATCGGGTACTCTGATCCTTTTATCACCTGAAGCTGCAATTTGCTGCAAGACGTATTCAGCAATGGTGTCCAAAGGTACTGGCTGAAGAGCGCAGTACGACAGAAAAGCGAATGCTGCTCGGAGGACCTCGTTATTTTCCGCCATCCTTCGGGCGGCGAACTCTGCTGCTGGAAGCATGGATTGCGGATAGCATGGGTTATGGTGTGTGTAGTCAGAATGATCAAGATACGCGAAGTATTCCTGGAGATTAGACAAATATTTCTTCCAGGAAAACTTTGAGAACGGCCGGTCTTCGCGCATTTGCCTGACATAAACTGCTGCGCATGCCAATGATAGGGGATAGTAACCCAGCACTTGAGCGACTTCTTTGGCGTCTTCATTGGTATCCAATCCAGATACAGCGCTCAACAGTTCCATCGCATCTTCCTGCTCCATTCCGGAATCTAGCCCGAGGACTTTGGCATGCGCGTGGGATCTAGGCACAAGCTCGCTGTCCTGTGTTGTTATCAGCACCAACCCTTCCCCCCACGCGCTGTTTTCTTCGGGCGCTGGCCAGAAGTCTCTAAGTGGATCGTTCACGGTAAGATTATCGACGATAATCAGCCAGACGGTGGAACTTTCCCTGAGATGATTTTTAACACTATCAGAGTAAGCTTTGATTCGTTCTCGTAGGCTTCCTCTGTCTTCAAAATCTTTTGGAATATCCAGTTTCTCGTGGAGTTCTTTGTATGATCTAACATTGATTCTGGTGTTTGCGCGTGGAGCGTTGCTACGATCCTTCGCGGTGATTCTATCCCGTAATCTGTTCTTTCTTTCCGGTATTCTTCACCGAACTGTCTGGCCAATTGTGTCTTTCCACATCCTGGGGGGCCTTTCACAAATACCCCTGCTACCAGAGGACGTGACGCGTTCTGTCGCATCTGGTTAAAAGCTTCCTGGATCTTTTGTATTTCTTTACCTCGTCTATGAGTCACGTGAAATGGCTTACCGGGGAGAACCTCAACGGAAGGAAAAACTTTGACCGGGGCTTCACCTGAGAGTGAAAAACAACGAAAGACACGGAGTCAGTGTATATGTTGTGGTTCAATTTGATCGCTTGGTAAAATTTCGATTTTTCTTTGTTTTATATTCATTATACTACGTTACCATATGTCAGATCGACTGCTAGTTCGAATTTTGTTAAAGTCCGTGAGACACTCTGATGTCTTCTAAGTTTCAGTGATCACCCTTCTTTATAGTTTCTGTAGTGGGAAACTGATATAAGTTTCAGTATTTTGAACTGGTTTGGAAAGTACCTCATATATGATGGTTCAAACCGGTCACAGGAAAGCAGACGCAGAAAGGGTTATGATGCTAAATTTAAAGGGAACCTCCACTCTTGCAACAAATTGGCGCTAAATTGTTGGAAATAATCACTAGATTCCAAATTTTGTTTTGAAACGTGGATATAACATTGAAGTGTACAAAAAAAAAATGTCATCATTCCCGTTTTTCGCTTTTAAATTTCTCGGGCGCGGTCATTTTGAATTTGATGAGGTGGAAAGGTTGCAGCTATTGTCAGGAAGCAAATGAAGCAGAATTTAATTTTTTTTTTTTACTAGCGTGTGAATATAGTGTAAAGCACATATAGCTGCTGTATATGCGCTATATAAAAAATGTTTATTATTATTATTAAAATCCTTTGTGTTAAACAATAGGGCAACCATTACACGCCATCAATTCCAAAATGGCCGCGCCCGGGAAATTATGTAAGAGGACGGATGTCTCAATCGTAAGGGGACCTTTGGACCCAGGTCTCAGTTTTTGTACTTGAAATAAAGTGATTTGGGTACGAAATCGGAAGTGGAAATGTAGTTACCTCTTGAAGCACCGTCCATATCGTCGTTGAGTGAGACTGCTAAGTCAGCCACTCTTCGAGCCAACTCGGCGGCTGTAAAAACAATCAGATATGTTATTCATTCATACTAGAAGGAAATTAGGAGAGAGAAGAGAAGAGTGCGCTTTCTCAGTATCATTCTATTGTTTATATATATATATATATATATATATATATATATATATATATATATATATATATATCTGCTGAAACGGTTTTCTGAGCGTGCTGTTATTTTGTATCCTTGCTGGCATGGAAAAACAGGCATTCATCCTGACCTGATAACCACCACCTTAAAAGTGCTTTGCGCTCACCTTTATCGCGACAATACTTCTCTACAAGATCAAGCCTTTTGATTGCTTTATGATCAAGTCCTTCTGCTAGTCGTTCATAAGTCGCTTTGGAGCCAAGTGATTCCCTCCATTTCTTCAACATGGCGTATGATTTGTCCAACGATTTTGACTGGTCTTCATTAATTTCATCAAGATGCGAATCATCCAAACCCAAAGCTGTGCCCAGTTTTCTCCAGATTGATATGGTGTCTTGAGCTAGGCTGAGTAGCTCGGCATTTTGTGGTGTGCCTTGTTTGAACAACATTATATCATCTGATTTGGAAGCAAAAATAAAGGTGTGAATTTTAATACTTCAATAAACCTTGTTCCCAGGGTCTCTCCTCTTCCCAGGGGGCAGGAAGAGGAGTGACCCTGGGAACGAGGTTGATATCAAAAACTGAGCTCTATGTAGCCTGGAGCGTTTACCATTTGCGCGAAAAAACCGGTCGGAATGGAACGTTCGCAATGGTACAGGCCCGTCAAAGCGGTCGAAAAGCGCGCGAAAACGGACCGGGACAAGCATGGTTTGACAAATGGTACAGAAATTTTCCGGTCATTTCGGTTGGAATGGAAAAAGAGGTATACGTTTGAGGTTTTCCATCTTTTACGGAAACTTTCCGGTGGAATGAGCTTTACCGAGATTTGAATTTCAAACTGGAATTTGCGGTTTTTGTTTTGACAAATGGTGAACGACCCTGCTATACAAATGAGATTGGGTTGAGTTTCTCCTTTTTATCCCTAAATAACCCGAATAAATTAGTTCTTTCGTTGGTGGCTTAGTTCATTGGGTACTTCATATCACTCAGAGGCCTCAAGTGGCCTATATCATGCGCATAAATTTGCGTGTACTAGACGCGAGCATAAATTACACTATGTGACCCGAACCCCCCGGGGGTACTCAACAGATGCTCGAGTAGGGAAGTGCGGCCTTGGCGCTCAAACCCCGACCATCTTTAAGATCGTTTAAGACACAATTCTTTGATTTTCCTAACCCGTTTATGACAGAATTCAGATTTTTCAGACCCTATCTAAGACATTTAATCCAAAATCATAACCTGTTTAAGACTAGAATGAAATAATGATGTACTAGTTTCTTACTGTATTTTAATGCAATGGCAATGAAACGGGCCCTCTATACTCCACAGGACCGTGGTTGCCTTAGAAGACAAGGCGAACGAAGCAGCTGTAGCGATACCCAGTTTAAGACAGAAAGTGATGAAATCGATACCCCGTTCAAGACAAAACACCATGAAAATTATACCCTATCGGGCCGCACGTCTCTGTTAATCCATATAAGGGAGTGCCCCCCCCCCCCCCCTTCCCCTACTCCCACTCTCGGGCCCGAAACGAAAAACGGAAGCAAAACCTCAAACAACACATGTCTATTTCCCACCTTTCCCTACATTAAGATACCACGGAAAGCCGTAAAAATCTCAAGCAAAAAGTTATCTTTCAAATCGGCACTCTTAATCCCCACGGTATCAACGAGGGCTTTTCACAAACCGTACACAACCAGGAGCCCAAAAAAGAGCTAACGCTCGAACCGTCATCTTTTCGAATCCCTGTACGGAGGTTGAAGTCCGTTGAAGTCCTGAATTTTTTCAGGCTTCTTTTCGCAATTGCATAAATTGCGTTCACAACTGCGAGGATCATTCTTCATTTATTTACCAACTCCATTGATAAACCAGATTTTCCTATTTTAGATCGGTTCGTTCTGGATCATATGATTTGCAAAGTCGTTTTGTATACTTCTAAACAGTTTTCGAATGTTTACACCATCTGTGAAATGAGTGCAAGAACTCCCGTGACAGCCGTGGCGACTGATCGTGGCGCCTTATTTAATTTATACCCTTATTAGTTATGATACAGAATAGCATTAAGCTTAAATGAAAAAAAGTGTGGAATCGTTAGAAAGCGAGATATTCTTATTTTGAAATAGGATCGGCGCCGGCTCCGCCTTTTTTGCATGGTGATGGTGCAAGATAAGACTTTTTTATGCAGAAAAAGCGATAGCAATTGATACAAGCAGAATCTTTCATCACGAGACATCACTGGAGCGCGCGCGTAAACATATAAAGCGCATATACACAATTATATCTTACTTTGTGCACGATGAGCCGTCGCATGTTTTCGCAATCTTTCTTTTTCTGGTGAGCTTGAGGTAGGTATCCCTGGTGGTACGGTAGATCCCTCTAAAAGGTTAAAATGAAAGCATTTCGCAAATGGTTTCGTTTTCACAATAGACTTTCGCCGTGCATCAGCGAAGCACCCCGCTAACTCTACCGGAAGTCGGTGAAAAACACGCGTAAATTTGGTTCCCAGACTCCTTTTGCCACGTTTGACCCGATCCACGATTGCCTCACGAGTGCAATCCGAACATCCCCCGGCTTCCAACGACAGCCATACAAACAAAATGGCGGTCGATGGTCCAAGACCGGCTGAATCTCTTCGACATTTAGCCTGTTCTTTGGCTGCTTTAAACCCAGCACCTTGGGAGAAAGTAAGTATCGTTAGGAACCTATTAATATTATTTGCTTTAGACCGCAGAAAACAAGGCATACTTTTGATGGAGCAGAAGTGGAGGATGATCATCAACTTTTTATAGATTACTCCTCCATGTTGGTCGTTGGAAAATTTAAGCAATTAACTATAAGCTTAAGCTAAGTTTTTCTGAGACTCTGACTACCACGTACGCTTATTTGGTGACATGAAAAATGGCTGATATTTCAAGGTATTCCGCATTGAACCCAAAATGAACATCAGCCTTTCCAAAAGGGATTAATTGCCTTTGCTCTTTCCGATCCCTTCTGACTGAAGTTTGTTGATGACATTGGTTTGCAATGTTGTTATTTTTGTCTGAGCTAGATTAAGATTGTGGACGCCACATTTGAGTGCAGTGAATGTCAAATTTGTGCGCATTCATCACTGACACTAACTAACATCAAACAACGTTTTATGGCCTTCTTTGTACTTGTCTCAACTAAGTTTGGCTGGTGCACCACGTACTACATAGCAATTCCATTAGTCTAGTTATAAATGTTTCCTTCCATTGTGTTTGGTTTATTGTATCGTTATGGGTCCAGTTGCTCAAAGCATGGTTAGCGTTAACCATTGGTTAAGATGTAATAAAACCTATAAGTTGTCATGGTATTTAACCCGGGTTAGCACTAACCATGCTTCGAGCAACTGCGCCCTGGTGTATTGTTTTTCTATTGTCATTTGCTTTGGACTCACCCGTGAACTTGGTATATTGGTGTTAGGTTTAGATGACTCTTATCTTGACATGAAAAACATTAAAAATGTCAAGATTTTTTATATTACTGTTTTTTTAATCAGTATAGTCTTTCTCATGCTTATATATTCTAGTAATAGTAATAACATTTAACTCTGTCTCCCAGCAGTACTGTTAATTTCAGCATTATACAGGGCTCTCAACCCTCCCGGATAATCCAGGAGACTCCAGATTTTGGATCGTTTTTCCCGGTCTCGAGATTAGAGTCTGAAATCTCCCGGATAATTGCTGAAGTTTGCCATTTCTTGTGAGACTCAACTTTCACAACAATAAAATTTCAAATATTTTGCATTGTTTGAGCTATTTTACTGTTAACATGGATAACAAAATTAAAACGTTGACTATAAACTCCAACAAACCTTTTTGCAAGCTTTGCCATTGTAATATAAACAATAATGTGATTGGTCGGATAAAAACCAATAAGATCAAATTTTGCAATGATGTCACGTGTGTTATGGTGTCATCTATCACATTTCTCAATATTTCAAGACTTGGTGGGTTGTAAATGTTAAAAAAATGTAATTTGTTTAATACCCACAATCCACCTTAAGAGCTGAGAGCTGGGATGTGGCCGTGCGTTCCAGATAGAATTGGAATTTAGGGGAATTTGGGGGTTGACAATCCTGGTTATAATAATTTTATGGATATATGTTGTACCAGTCTGTTGTTTCACCTGACTCGATTAGCTCTGCTATACCTGGGTGGACCAGTTGTGATTTCGTTATTAGTTACATGTATATAAAAATTATAAAGTTGTTGTTGTTGTTGATGTACCAGCCCTAAGTTTTCTGATAAGCTTAAGAGTATCACTATCACTCTTGGAATCCTCCTTGACATTACATGTACTGACCATTCATTGTCATATTAATTTTCTACACTGACTAAAAGACTGATGGAGTAGCTTTTATTCACAGGTGAAAAAGCTCAGTCGTCTGTGCCCGGCAGGCCCATCTTCATCTTCTGATGGATTTATCTTTGATCAACGTGGAACTGATGGAATTCTTGCTCTGGGGCTGTTTGAGCTCCACTCAAATTTGCAGTACAAAGAGAAAATAATGCCTTACTTGGTTGACGTACTCAAAGGTCTTCCGTCAGCTAAATGGGTTGAAGCAAGGGAACTAGCTCTTTTATCAAATAGTCCATTACCAGGAGAGTTTGCATTCTGTTTTGTGACGCTCATGAGTGGACTGGCAGCTAAAGATAACAGCTTGGATGGTGATATTATCAAGCTACAACTCAACTTGTTCTATACTTTAGTTCAACAGTGTTGTGCTTATCAAGATCTGACAGATCACAAGAAAGGTAACTTATGGACTTTTCTTCTTATGTTAGCATACATGTACTTTCAGTAAGGAAAGGGAAAATAAAACCATGCCCCAGTTGTTTAAAGAGTGGATAACTTTATTGCAGTAAATAATTTATTTGCTGGCTAGTGTCTTATCCGCTGGATAAAGCTACAAACTGTACCTTTTTACAGTGTTTGGGGCCAGGGAGCTACAGTGTAGATGACAAGGAAGAGAAGTTAGGGTTAGCAACTTGGGAGAGAAAAAGTAGGCTAATTCCTATAATCCACTAGCAAATAATAATAATAATAATAATAATAATAATAATAATAATAATAATAATAATAATAATAACGATTTATTAGTAGTACTTCCACAAGGTGGCTCTTCGCCTACTAATTACAGATCTCTTTTCGATATTCCCATACATTTCAACTAAATTCAAAATACCCAACTGTCACACAGTTTGTGTGGGCCCCTGTGCTTGGACGGCCACCATTTCAAAAGCCATTGAGTTGGGGTAACCCTGAGAACTAGTTTCCAAGCCCCCAGCTGCCAGTTTGAGAAGCCATGGCTTGATAATTTCAGAAATTTTAATAATTTTCAAACCGATTTCGACAAATTTCATCAAATTGAAGAAAACATTTAGGGGGTATATTTTTAAAAAAGACATTTTTAGAAAGATAATTTTTTCTGGAATATTTTCACAAAATATCTTGCGAAAATACTGAATTATGAATTTTTGGTGATTTTTTAAAAACATTACAACTTCACCTCGATTTAAGTGTGTCATTGCGAAAAGGGTGAAACTGCTGTATTTCTTGCCTGAAGGCGCAACTATATCCCTCTGGGCATTGAGTTCGAGTCAGTCGGAGTAGTGTTCGAGGATTACCGAAGTAGCGTCAAATAAGTTCGGCTGCACTCTCTTTAAAAAAGGTGAGATTTTAGTCCGGAAGCCCTTGAAACCAATTGAAAAGACTACAACAAAGTAGTGAAGTTGTGAAGATATCCTTTTGTTGCTGACATGTAAATAAAGGCGGCAAAATCACTGCAAAGTTTCCATGCGTCAACGTTTTTCGTAAAGCATGTCCAACTTTGATCCACATGTACATGTATGGAAATACATGTAGTTCGCTTTGAGAGCTTTAAAAAGAGATCTTAAATGACTTGTTTCGGTTATCCAAAGTGGAAATTCATGTATTTAACTTCAAGCGTCACGCTTCTTGCGTTGCAAATCGTAAATAAATTTCAAGAAGATATCCTTTTGTTGTCGACATGTGAATGAAGGTGGCAAAATCACTACAGAGTTTCCATGCGTCAACGTTATTTGTAAAGCACATCCAACTTTGATCCACATCTATGGAAATAGTTCGCTTTGAGAGCTTTAAAAAGAGCTCTTAAATGACTTGTTTCGGTTATCCAAAGTGGAAATTCATGTTTTTAACTTCAAACGTCATACTTCTTGCGTTGCAAATCGTAAATTTCAAGAAGATATCCTTTTGTTGTCGACATGTGAATGAAGGCGGCAAACTTCGAGAGCAACAAGAAGGGATTCGTTGATTTCGAAGAACTTTGAGTCGCCGATCAAAGTTGGCTTGAAGTTCTGAGGCCAAGTTTCCATATGCAATGAGTTATCCATTGAGCGTCTATTCTAATATTCGTTTACTCCATCTTTAATACACCAATAATTGAAAATTTTCAGGTTAAGGTTTCTGCTTTACGATCGAGATTCGAGATTAAACGCATGTTTGGGTACTTCAATGCATTGTACATGACCGAATACACTAGTTGTCATAACAACCGACACGAACTGACCAATTGCGTTGTGGCAT
This sequence comes from Pachyseris speciosa, assembly GCA_016490735.1. Lineage (NCBI taxonomy): Eukaryota > Metazoa > Cnidaria > Anthozoa > Scleractinia > Pachyseridae > Pachyseris > Pachyseris speciosa. Next base: position 70,744 of record JAEMWC010000886.1, read on the forward strand.
TTTTAATTATGCGGTTGGCATCTCGCTGAAGCCAAAGCGGTGATCGATTGTCAATGTTTTTATTCACCATGGAAAAATATTCTCGGGAATTGGCGATAATGGAGGCAAAGGCAACCAGAAATACAAAATCTGATGCCATCCAGATGTTCTGTATCACATTCTATGAAAACTCCTGACCAGCGCAATCTGGATTCAGAAATAAGCTTTCCAGAAGCTTATAAAGTTATACATCATGCTGATCAGTTAAAAAATTGCTTACAAAAATATGCTTATCCATCATGTTATTTTTATGGTAATGTATTTTCGTTTTCTCTTCTCGCTGTAAAGCGCTATTGATCAGAATATGTAAATACGCGCTATATAAATTAGTAAATTATTATTATTATTATTATGTTCATCTGGGATCAGGTGGGAGGTTTACCTGTAGCTTACAATAATTGTAAGCTACAGGTAAACCTCCCACCTGATCCCAGATGAACATGATGGATAAGCATATTTTTGTAAGCAATAACAATTATTATTGTTATTTGATTCTCCAGCTTTCACTGTGAGCTGTCATCGACCGAATATAACAAAGGAGATTAAAAAATCATCCAACTAGAAAATTTCAAACAAAGGAAAAATATCTCGCCTACTTCAAAGGTTTGCGGCCTTCGGAAAAGGTGCCAATTAATCGTCAAATGTTCGACAGGAATAAGTAATGAATCCAGAACAATAGACTGAATACATGAATTCTTAACAACCCCAAAATTTGGGGTACACACTTAAATTGGTGTGAAGTTGTCATGATTGACTCCATAAAATTGTGAAATAAAGTTGGTGGTATTAGGGTTAATGGAGACTGAATCGTTTTTCTCTTACCATTGAAACCAGTATCTGTGGTACTGCGGAGTACAATAAAATGCCTCTAATTTATACATATTCTCATCATTAAAAGTGCTCATCACACAGGAGTTTTCGCTCCGAGGCATAATGTTTATTTCTATTGATCAGCTGACGCGTTTCGCTTTTCGGAACTTCCTGAAATTCGGCAAGTTTTTATTTTTTTTATTTTTATTTTTTTTAATTCCTTTATTGCAAAAAAAAAAAACAAACACAAAAAAAACAGAGTTTCACAAGACTAACATAGTTCTAACGCTACTTACATTGCTAAAAATGAGAAGACAAAACAAAAAAGAGAATAAAAAGCACCAAATTACATACAGCACTGAATAAAAGTACATACTCTACACTAAGTTACATGAATCATTACACTAACTACAAGAGTTCGGGAGACGTTAAAATTGTTTCGGTACCGGCTACTGCTCTATCATTGGAAGCAATGGATTCCATTTTTTATAATGAAAGTTTAACTTATTATTTTTTCTCGCAATGAAGCGTTCGGATTCAAAAGTTCTTTTAAACTTGGCAACTAGTGATGTTAAACATAATGCTTTCTTGGTTAGTTTACTACGATATATGAAAAATTTACTTTCAAGGATAATGTAATTAAGTAGGACACCTCCGTGTGATGAGCCTAAAATTCCGAATAAAATGTCTTTAATTTCGAAAGAATTAACAGTTATTTTTATCGAGTTAAGCAATTCTTTCAATTCGCCCCAAAAACAACGTACTTTAACACAATAGAAGAGGAGGTGTTCTAAAGTCTCCATTTCATTTCCGCAGAAATCACACAGAGGAGATTCGACTTTTTTAAACGTAAACAACATGTTGTTTGTATACAATATTCTGTTTAATATTTTGTATTGGAATTCCCTTAGCTTTGTGTCCAAGGTAGTTTCGTAAGGCAGTAAATATATTTTTTCCCAATCTAACTGAAAGGTATTTGTGTTGAAAATTTCGAAATTCGGCAAGTTGCTCATTATTTTGTTTTATCCCCAAACGAAGCACGAAACAGCGGATTTAAGGTCGAGGTGATGCTTTCTGAATGAATTTTAAAGGCCATACGCAAAACATTATTTTGTCAAGAATTTGTTTTGTCATGCGATGCACTTTGTGGGAATGAGCAAAACTTATTGAAGCCCTGTCACGTGCGGCGACTGTTACACTGGAATTATCATCTAAATGTTTTCGTATTGAACTGATTGACCTCTAGCAAAAATTTTCCAGACATGCTTCATGGTCTTTGTATTATTTGTTCTGATGAAAAGAAAACTAAATATTTTTTAAATAAAGGGGATTACTTTCTAAAGAAACTGTGGTGCTGCATCAGTGGGGGAGTGAAACACGAAAATTTGGTTTATCAGCGGAGTTGATAATGTAAATTGACCACCGTACAGGGATTCGATTAGCTGACGTTTCGAACGTTAGCCCTTCATTGAAGCGAATCAAGGAATTGTGGGTTGTGTATGGTTTATATACAGAAAATGGAGCTATGCTATTGGTGGTAACATGGTAACGTGAAAAACAGGAATAAATTAATTGAATGAAAAGCGCTCATTGATACTGTGGGGATTAAGAGTGCTGATTTTTAGTTTCACTGCTGTTGTTTTTCATTTTGCACTCCTGACTGATTTAAGACAAATTTGCATACTGTAGTTTGAAATCTGATCTATGTAGCAAGATTACGAGACTTGATGTTGGGGTCAGATAACGCAACATAAATTTACAAACTCTTCAGCGAATTTGAGGATTAGCACATGTAAACCATAAAATTATGGGGGTATAAATCTCACTTGCCTTTGTGTTGAATGGTGTTTTTGGATGGTGTTAAATCACGTTTCATTCCAATTAGTTTTTTCAAAATTTCTGTGACCTGTTTGTTGATGGGCAAATGCATAATGGTCATTCAAAAGAAGTTTATGTCTCATTTTGGTGGTTGCAGTTTATTCGTTCCACGTGTGGGAATCGAGTGAAATTCAAACTTGAATACAAACCAAAAAATAGCTGGCCCTTTGAAAACCTTAAAGTGAGTGAAGGGAAGTTCCTTCTTTGAGTGACTATGACGCGCCAAAACAGACAAAAATACTTCCTTGATATATATAAGACCCGGGGGGTACCCCCAGAAAAATTGGGTGGGGGTGTGCGGCCCACTTCCTAAAACCCTTAGCCTATTTCAGACCAAAATCTGCTATTTTCCCTACCTATTTCAGACCTGACCAAAAATTCGATACCCAATTTCAGACGTATTTCACATACACAGTTGGCATAAACACAATTAAAAGACAAAAAAGAAGGGCTTTTGTTGATGGTCTTATCACCTATAGCCTGCGTCGCAGACGTAACAAAACCCCGGTTAGTAACGTCTGCGAAGCAGCGCCAAATTCCTTGTTCTGTACCAGAATTTGAGTACGCGTTATGATTGGCTCGTCAACAAAAGGCTTTTGTTAACGAGCCAATCATAATGCGTACTCAAATTCTGGTACAGAACAAGGAATTTGGCGCTACTTCACAGACGTTACTAACCGGGGTTTTGTTATGTCTGTGACGCAGGCTAATCACCTAATGATGAAGAAAAAAAAAGCACATCAAATTCAAGCCTGGAGTGCACAAATCATACCCTATTTCAGACCAAATGGTCAAAATCGATACCCTATTTCAGACCAAAATGGCGTGTCGGCTTGGAGCGCTGCATATGTAAAACTTCTTATCGATTAGATTATTGCAAATCGATACCACAGTTAGTATCCAGGCCTCTGGAAAACGGGTTTACCTAAAACATGGGATCCAGAATCCGGAAAAAAGAAGTTTGGTGGAAAATTTTGACAAAGGTTTAAGTCGCTTACACCAATAGGTAAAAATATGGTCAACAAATTATATGATGACTTAGCCTGAGTTTTGCAGCAATCAAGCCCATGAAGTTTATTCTAGGGCGGCATTTTAATACTTTGGTTTTGCTTTTAATAAACTGCCTGATTCCTTTAAAGCCCACGGCTTTCAATCACACCACAACGATACTAATCAATGTATTGTGCATTTTGAACATTTTAAAATCAAATCATTTTAACTAAAAGCACGTTCTCTTATTCTTTTTGTTGATGAAAAGTGTTAGGCCTGTCTACAAGTTGACGGCAAGTTTTTGAATAACTTTCGATTTTCGATCAACCTTTTTTGATTTCGAGCAACTTTTTTTTCCATTTTCAATGTTTTGTTATTCATTTCAGCTTGATCTTTATAAAACAAGAGCTATTTTTTGCTTATTATTTTGAATGCTACGTGACCAAAACCCAGAGAAAAATCACTTTGCATATTTTGGCTTAATTGTGCATGGGAACGCTTATGCCTGATTGGTCATTGTCTGTTGCTCCATGCTGGAATGTTTGGGAACTGTATCGGTGTGTACATTTCAGGTTGTTGAGTGGCAGTCAATAAAATGTGGAACACGGGACATTCCGGAACATCCCGGTACATTCCGAAACATCTCCAAAAGGCAAAGAAAAATCAATTTAAAAAAACTTGAAATATACAGAAACAAGAAAATATAATCCGAGAGATTAATAGTAGAAAAAAAATAGACAAAAACAATTATGTATCACAAAAAATGACGTTTATAAATGCCCCACCTGGAAATGATAGCTATGGTGGCTGGGTGAGGATTGTTTTAGCGCTTTTGTTTGCTTACAACATTTTCAGAAAGATTCACCCTCATACCATCTTCTGTCATTGCTCTTTTTTTTCGAAGGGCTTTCCAAGAGTCGCTCCTTTGCTGAAACCTAAGTCAGTATGGTGCCCAGTATAGCTTGAAACTTTTATAAAGGAACCTCAAGCACGTGAAATCCGCTGCTTTCCACTTCTGATCGGTTAAGGATATCTGCAACAAGTGAGGACTCAATCAGGCCTACTTTTACAGTAGGCGATAAACATGGTTAATCTGCTCCAAGAAAGATTTTCTTCCTAATAGCAATGCTTCTCACTACATTTTTGCAGCGAGGGCCACACTGCATGGGCCTGTTTGTTTCTTAACTAAAGGTTAAAAATGTACGAGGCTAGTGTAAAATCTGACGGGTCAGCTCATTAAGGTGCATTTAATGATCCTGCATATGGTTTTTTTAATAGTTATCCCTATATCCCTCCAAATCGACTCAACTGGAAAGAACAAACCAAGTCCCAGACTAAGACTTCAAAAGCTGAATTTAAAATATTTAAAGGAAAGTACACATTTGAAGCTTCCAAAGGCAGGAGGGTGGGAAAGCGTAAATAAGAAGTATAAAGACATGCTCACTACTCAAAAGTAAGCTAGCAGTCTTGTCTCATTTATTTTTCTTTTTTCATAATACTATATTTTATGGACCAAAACAATGGCTATTTTTTATTTCTTGTGCAGCCAGCTTCTGTCGCACCACAATTCCTCTCTTCCTTGGTGTGGCCCAAGCCCTTGGTGTATCCAGTGTCTATGTATCTGACCCCTCCCTGATTACAAAGTTGTTATTTCCTAATCATGCTGGCTGTGCCACACCCAAGGAACCCCAGCTTCCAAGGGCTTTGAGTCGAGCTGCGCCAAGAAGATTTCTGAGCTTCCCACAAGGAAAGAGAGGTGACAATTATCATTTGTCAGATTTCCAGCTCAATGAAGTGATCACAAAGGTAGGTTTCATGGACCGAATGTTATCTACATTTGTAAAATTCATTAATAATTCATAAGACTAACGACCAATCTACGGGTAGTATTTGAGTCACATGTATACCTCTCTAAACCCCAATAAAAATCATTAACTTTCATTAAAAGTGTCCTGCTCCGCTAATTAGTATGCATTAACTTTGATACAGGTCTCTACTGATTAACATTACAAACATGACAAACACAATCTATTGTTTCATTTCACAAGTAACATAAAATATTCGCGTCCAACCTTTATGGGCTTTAAAACAGCTTGCCTGTGGCTCACCGTTTTAAATGCCCATAAAGGTCTCCCGCTCATATTTTATGTATTACGTAATGTTGAATAAATGAACAGGAGTGTTTTATCAAGTTTAAAACACATTAAGGCACAGCTGAGTGTTTTAGGACTACATGTAATTGATAAAACATGAATTGCAAATTTATTGAATGGCTTAAAAATATTTACCGTACATCTATCCATTCTTACACTAAAATTTAGATTTTGGGTTATTTTGGCCTTGGAAAGTCGGATGTAAAATTAAGCCCCCAGGGGGCTTCTTTAATTTCAGTCCTCATTAATGGGGGGCTTATTAGAGAGGGGGGCCTTATTTCATATCTTAAACACGCCGTTTTCGTCTTACAATATTTTGGGTACAAAACTCAAACAACTGCAGTGAAACTTTATCATTTAATACAGAGCAACAAACAGTATTATTGTGTTTGAGTGTATATTTGTTTGAAAACAAACCAACTGGGTTACATGAAGTGGATTTTGCAAGAGGGAATAAGAAGGACTAATTACAAAATCTTATATCCCAAACAGGGAGGGGGGCTTATTAGAGAGGGAGGGCTTATTACAAAAACAGATTTTCAAAAGGGGGGCTTATTAGAGAGAGAGAGAGAGGGGGGGGGGGGGGGGTTAATAGAGACAGGGGGCTTTAAATAGAGCTTTTGCAGTAGATGTAAAATAATGGAACATTATTTTTCTTTTGTTCTCAAAACAGGTGGAGAAAGTAATCAATACACAAGTTCTTCAAGGCTTAGATGCTGTCTTGTCAGACTGCATTCAGGTATATTTTGGAAAATATGAATTTAGCATACACACACTAGAGTTGTCATCGACTTCATTTAGGCCATTATCAAGGAAACTTTCTGCCGTATTTTTGGTTAGCTGTCCATGTACTCAGAAAATGAACATAATATTATATGAAAATACCATAACAACTTACATACAACTCTGTCACACTGCGCTTAGTATCACCAAGCCTCACAAATGTCACCCCATAATAAAATATAATATAATATTTTGAAAACATATTAAACTGTACACTTGTAGACAGTTTTGCCAAAAATAGCTGGCTGCTACAAAGTAAAAATCCTCGATGACTTCTTTATAATGTCAGCCATCTACTCTGCTTGGCAGTTCTTTAGAAGAGATGGTCACAGTATGTTTAACAAACTAATGACTAGTTGCTTTCCCAAGTTGGATAACTACTATAAACTTTCTGACAAACCTGGGTGCTTATATAAAGTATATGTCAAGGTTAATTTGAAATACATGTAATATTATATTTGTTTTTGGTTTAAATGTGTCAAACCAGTGTAATATTAATTCTTGTCTTCTTTTTTTCTGAGATTCATTACCAAAAATCAAACCGGTTTGAAAAATTAAAACTGCAGTACATGTACATGACTGTGTATTTGTTGTAGGCCAAAATGAAATTCAGGTCAAAATGATTTGAACCTTGGTCAAAATGAAATTCCTTTTGGTAGCTGAGTTAATCTTTTGTCTCACGATTGAGTCACTAAGATGTGGATCGCGACATTTCGACCGCTATACTGCTGGTCTTCATCAGGCGATGGTGTCGACTGGTTGCGTCTGAGAATAAGAAGCACTGTGGCTGGTTGTGATTGGTACGTTTCGATCCTCGCTTAGGCTGTTGTTGATTGGAGGATTTTGGTCCTTGTCGTTCAGACTAGAAATTGTTCCCTCAGCGGTCCGCTTTGGTACTGATCGGCTGTTGTGTTGTCTGATTGTGGGCATCCATGTTTCAGGAATTTCAATTCCACTGTCCCTGTTAATGTTGTTAGGGTGAAGTCTTATGTGAATAGCCTCTTTAACCCTACGGGTGTACCAATGTGGATCTCAGTCAATAAATTTAACTTTTTCCCAAAGCGGATAATGTCCGGTCGCATTGCTATGTTCTGAAATGGCGGAGGATTGGGTTCGAGCAAGCCGTATGTGTCTATCGTGTTCCTTAATCCGTTCATGTATAAATCTTCCCATCTCTGCAATATCATAATATCATAATATGTGACCTCTCACGCGAAAACGTAAACAAACGGGTTCCGTGCACGGGTGAAACGCACGGCTACTGAACGGGTAAGAAACGAGTCATCAACCCGTTTGAAACGCACGATACTGAACTGTGAACGGCTCATTGAAAATTTCAAACGAGTTGCTATGAACCCTGAACGGCTGATTAAAAATTTCGCACCGATGGTCATGAACGACTGAACGGCTCATTGAAAATTTCGAACGAGTAGCTATGAACGCCCAGACGGCTCATTGAAAATATATTGATGGGAGGTCATTAACGAGTAAGCAGCTCACGTAAACATTGCGAATTTAGATGACCATGAACGGAAAACTTCGAACGCATAGCCGAGAACCGGTGACTGACTGAAGACCCAATACAAGGGAAGGCGAATGAAAAATAATTATATCCGAGACTTTGCGGGACACTGAGACTAACATATTTCCTGCGAGCCCGAGACTTTCCCAGCTTTGCAAAAGAAATCTACACTCCAAGACGACAAAGTGAAAAGATTCGAGACTCCAAGACTTGTGAAATTTGACAAAAATTCTGCGAGACACTTATTCAGTTGAAGAACCATTCGCCACCCCAAATACAAAAACTTGTTTTGAACGAACGTTGGTGAACTCGTAACCACAGCTATGTAAAACGCCAAGCGAACTGATCACCTCACAACATCCAAAAATAAGTGTGAACGGTTTTAATAGCAAACGAATAGGTAACCCACGATTACACACGGAAAGTAGCCAAACGGTAAACAAAACAAACGTTCTGAACTAGGATCTAAAACAAATTCAGCTAATTAAACTGATCTAAACTTTGCGAATCCAAACGAAACCACAAAGGTCATTCGGCACCTTTTTATCACTCACTAAAAATTTGCATACGAGTTCGGAACATGTGACAGATAACGCAACAACAGCCACGAAAAAAAAATTCATGTCCTGTGAACATTTTCGTTAAAGCGGAATGAATAGAGACCAAAATTACTGCAAGAATACAAGTCAAACCGAAGTTATAATCTTTTCTTTTCGGGAACACAAATATTTCGATAATTGACTGCGTTGACTGAAAATGACAACATGATCCGCCTCTTTGTAGTTGGAGAGAGATAAAATTAATTACTGTCTGTAATTTATAAAGTTTAGAATTCAGTTTTGTGGTTCTGCACCTCTTAACAACTTTTCTTTCATATCAAAAGAAAAAATCGAAAAAGCTCCTAAAACAATTCATAACATTAAAATGATCATTGATCTGCCTGCGATGCGAACGTTTATACACGAACATGGGGTTTACCTAAAACATGGAATCCGGAATCCGGAATCCGGAATCCGGAATACGAAATATGAAATCCGGAATACGGAATGTACAGAAGTTTGGTAAAAAATTTTGACAAAGGTTGAAGTCACTTGGGTAATAATATGGTCAACAAATTATATGATGACTTAGCCTGAGTTTTGCAGCAATCAAGCAATCAATCAATCTAGGGCAGCATTTTAATACTTTGGTTTTGCTTTTAATAAACCGCCTGATTCCTTTAAAGCACACAGCTTTCAATCACACTTCAACGATACTAATCAATGTTTTGTGCATTTTGAACATTTTAAATTAAAATCATTTTAATTAAAAGCTCCTTTTCTTATTCTTTTGTCGATGAATAGTGTTAGGCCTGTCCACAAGTTGACGGCAACTTTTTGAACAACTTTCGATTTTCGATCAACCTTTTTTGATTTCGAGCAACTTTTTTCCCGTTTTCAATGTTTTGTTATTGATTTCAGCTAGATCTTTATAAAACAAGAGCTATTTTAAACGCTTCGTGACCAAAAAGCAGAGAAAAATCACTTTGCATATCTTGACTTAATTGCGCGTGGGAACGCTTACGCCTGATTGGTCATTGTCTGTTGCTCCATGCTGGAATGTTTGGGAACTGTATTGGCGCGTACATTTCAGGTTGTCGAGTGGCCGTCGATAAAACGTGGAACATGGGACATTCTGGAACATCCCGGTACATTCAGGAACATCTCCAAAAGACGAAGAAAGATCACTTTAAAAAAAAACTTTTAAATATACAGAAAAAAAGAAACAATATAAATAAATATAATCCGAGAGATTAATTGGAGAAAAAAAGAAGACAAAAAAATATTTATTTCAAAAAAAAGAAAAGAAAAGACGTTTATAAATGCCCCACCTGGAAATGATAGCTATGGCTGGGTGAGGATTGTTTTAGCGCTTTCGTTTGCTTACAACATTTTCACCCTCATACAGTTGTACCGTCTTCAGTCATTGCTCTATTTTTCGAAAAAACCTAAGTCAGTATGGTGCCCAATATACCTTGAAACTTTTATATAGGAACCTTGAGCACGCAAAATCCGCTGCTCTCCACTTCTGATTGGTTAAGGAATCTACAACAACTGAGGACTTGGTCAGGCCTACTTTTACAGTAGGCGATAAACGTGGTTAATCTGCTCCAAGAAAGATTTTCTTCCCAATAGCAATGCTTCTCATTCCGTTTTTGCAGCGATGGCTGCACTGCATGGGCCTGTTTGTTTCTTAAGGTTAAACTAGTGTCAAATCTCGCGGATCAGCTCTTTAAGTTGCATTTAATGATCCTGCATACGGTCTTTCTTAATAGTTATCCTTATATCCCTCCACATCGACTCAACTGGAAAGAACAAACCAAGTCCCAGACTTCACTCCTGTCACCTACCTCCTCCTGTAAGACATCTATCGTCTTCATGGTCAGTGCTTATAGCTTAAGATCTTCGATTGCACCTGTCCTTTCTATTCCGAGAGAGTCGGGAACTTTTCAGCACTCGGCAGCAACTACTTTTAATAAGCTCCCTGTAGCTATTAGAAACATAACTGAGTATAACTCCTTTTGTCGTAGTGTGAAGAGACAGTTTTTATCTTTATTTATTATTATTATTATTATTATTATTATTATTATTATTATTATTATTATTATTCGGTTCTTTTAACCCTCTTATTAATTATTAATTCCAGTTTCTAGATTCTGTATTCCGGATTCCAGATTCCGGATTCCGGATTCCGGATTCCGGATTCCGGATTCAGTGTTTTAGGTAAATCTACGAACATGCATATCAATTAATTTTCATTCAACAACAATTGCACATGAGTGGCGAGAACCGCCAACTTGTGAGTTTTTTAGCGCATCATTGACTTTACAATGATTCAGTCTTTTCTTTTTTTTCTCCCTTATAATCGTGCGTGATTAAATATAGAACGGTTTTTTAATAAAAGCAAGGGTTTTTTTAAGCAGAAAACTTGTCCGTCATGCGCTGTCACATGTGTTGCTGACGGGCTTTGAAACTTTATCAGTCAGATCAGTGGCGTGAACCGCCAACTTGTGAGTTTTTTTAGCCGCATCATTGAGTTTACAGTGATTCAGTCTTTTCTTTTTTTCTCTGTTATAATCCCGTGTGATTGAATACAGAACAGTGTTTTAATAATAGCAACGTTTTTTTTTAAAGCAGAAAACTTGTCCGTCACGCGTTTCTGTCTGGGTTTGGTAATCTTGTCGCCACATTTAGTTCACACGTCGGCGTCTTCAGATATGAAATAACCTCACCCGCTCCCTTCATTTTCAACTCATGTTGCAGCGCAGTTCAACGCTCCACTACACACACTACACTAAAGAGTGCTCAATGTTTTGTTTTTGTTCTCTATGGCTTTTGCGCGGCACAAAAACAACCGGTGACATAAAGTCTGACAAATGAAACAATGAATTCAATCCTAACCAGCGTGTTTTATTTATGTTAGAGTGATATCTCTGGTCCCACAGGGCGCACAGAGAGGACTGAAACGGCAAAATACTGTCCTTACACGCTGAATTTCGGTTACAAAAGTGCTTATGATGCGCCGTTTATTGATGAGTAATTTCTTTACAAGCTTATTTTGCAAGTGTCGACAAGCGTGAATTTGTGGTGTCACGACAAACAAAAATCGCGGGTTCTACGGACGTCCTCTACTTCGAACGGATGGAGGATTTTTATGAACGGCTGATCGAAGGCGTTCAAACGAGTGCAGATGTTTTCTGCACGGGTACCCAAGCCGTGAGAACGGATGGAAACTTTTTTTGAACGGCTACCCAAGTCGTTTGTACGGATGACCCAAGCCGTTCGAACGGGTAAGAAACGACTGGTGAACGGATTCTGTTCTAAACGGGAACTCGTTTGTTAACGTTTTCGCGTGAGAGGTCACATATTGAAAAATTTCCTTTTGTCTCCCAACCCTAATTATTCTTGATTCATGAATAATTAGGTTTAGGAGACAAAGGAATTTCATTTTGATACATTGCAAGACGGCATAGAACATGAGCACAGTGTTTAAACTACAGTTTTTTGCTCAACTCTCAGCCTAACATTTCAAAGAAAAATGGTGTCAAAGTAGAATCAGTTTAGTGGACAAATACTTACAAGTACACATAGCATTGTTGTTGTGTGCAAAGTTATATTATTTGGTGTAAATTATAATGGATACATTCAAGTACTAACTCGGTATTATAATAATTATTATTGATATATGGAAGGATGTCTAAAATATATTCTTTTTCATATACAGGCTGGGATGCTATTAAGCAAATTTCCATTCCAGACATTCAGTGAGGCTGTAATGCTATCCATGATAACACTTTTAAGGGATCTTTGTCAAAACACACCAGGTGAATGCATGTATTGTAATTACAGTTTGTAATTTTTTTGTACATTACTATTCCCAAATACACTGTTACAGTTTCAATTAATTTTGTCCATGTGATGGCCTGCAAGGAGTTTTGAATGGTTAATTCCAGGGTGTGCTAGATAGCAATTTGACCATCTTGCAAAGTCTTGCAGGGTTTATGAGCATCAGACTTTCCTTATTAGTTTTGCAAAATACAACAATAAAAATTAAGCAAACAACAAACTTTTCTTGAATAATTATTATTGTTGTGTTATTTACAGTAATGGCAAAGGTGAATATGTGTTGGTTTATTTAGTTATTTTCATGTGTCCCAGGGATTTCTGCAAGTGTTGCAAGTAAAGCCCATGATTTAGGAAAACTGGTTTTCACAACAATCAAAGCTGAATTTCAGAAGAAATTTGAAAGTCATGTTAGTGCTGCATCAATGCCCTGGAAACTTCAAACTGTTTCAGCTTGTGTTGATTTGATGGTATGGACAACTGAACAAGATGACCAAGGTAATTTATAAAGTCTATGTAATAATGTATTATGAAAATCATGTAATTATTTGAACTGCAGATTAAATAAATGATAACAATAAATAATAAATAAAAAACTTATAAATATTGCATATATAGCATCAAATCAAATCAAACAATTTATTTAAGATAGCGTGGGGAGTGGTTGCCCAATCTCCCAAGCCGGGGCTCATGTATTAAACATCCAAGCAATATAGGATACAAATATGTTCATATGAACATTACAAATAATAGAAACAGGGTAGGACTAAGAAAGAATAAAAATATACAAACTAAGAAAGTCTAAGAATAAAATCACTACCAACAATCAGGTTAATGAAAAGCTAACTTAAAAAGTTTGTTTTAAGAGCTCTTTTAAAAGATGTAAGACTGTGAATATTTCTGACCTCAGCCGGACGGTTGTTCCACAGTTAAGGAGCTGCTGACTGAAAGGCATGGTCACCAAGCCTAGGCAGGCACCATGCGCTTGCTGGCACCAACAGAGTCGCATTCTTAGACCTAAGATTATATCTTGACTGTGTTGCAACAATGAAATCAATATGTGAATGATCATCGCAATTATACACACACTGTATGAACACTACTTATAAAGCAGTACTGAAAATAAAACCTGAAATTTTTTCAGGCTTTATTTTCACTAGTGTTCATGAATAACCGCGATGATCATTCACATATTCATTCTTAATTTATTACTATGTTGCTTAATCTGTACATGTATCCTAGTTGCTGCCCTTATGCTTTGCTTCTGCTTTTGTCTCGTGTCCTGAAGAATCTTCTTTATTTTTTGCACACTTTTTTTTTCAGATGGAGATACTCTTTGCAGTAACATCTCGGAGTTCTTGTGTTCTAATCTGGCAGTGTCTTTGGCCCAGTCAGACAGTGGCCTTTTCACATTGTGTTGTTTAGAAGGCTTTGCTACCCTGGCAGAAAAACTACCCTCATTAGCCAGGTAAAACCCATCAGTAACCTGTGAAAATGAATGCATGTTGCAAAAACAGGTGGTCCTACCCTACTTTGTGGCACCACAAAATATTCAAGCCTCCCTAAGGAAGTTACTTAACCCTTGCACTCCTAAGGGGTCTCCCTTTGATGAGTAAAATCACCTGGTGTTAGACGTACATGTAGTAAAATCTGTAAACTCACTCTTGGGAGTGAAAGGGTTAAGTCACTGCTGGAACCTGGATAATTATAATAGATACACTGTATATGTTTCAGTGACTGATTGGTAAATTCTGTGTAATTCTTTGTCCTTGATGGTTTGCTTTGTGGTCCATCACTGTCACACGAGAGCTGATCAATTTGCTCTTTGTCTGGCCGTTGGGTCTTAAAACTAAATCATTTTATTGTTGCTATACATTCACCGTTAGTTCACTGATTGAATGCTAGTATTCTTTACTGAGTCTACTCCAAGGGTGGCATTCCATGATATTGATCATCCAGCTCTTGCTTCCTTGTAAAAGGTTATTTTGGCTTCCAACAGTGACATAGAACACTTAGATTTTATAATTTTGTAATCAGTTGCTTGAAAAAGAAAAGGAAATGTGATAAATCCCAATCCCCTGCCCTTTTCCTCTTGACTCAGGTCTGGAGGCAAGATATATAGAACCTTGGGCTCCAGCCAAATGGAGCCAATAGGTTCTGTTACATTGTACCTCTTATCAACCTGTACATTGCTGTATGTTTCATGGATCACTGTCAGTTTCTATTTTATGGTGTCTTGTAGCCCAATTCTCAACTCGCTGAAAGACTTTCTCCTCCTGCCTGCTCCTTTGCTTGTCAAGCTGTCTGAAACTGTAAAGAAACCAGCTGCTAGCATAGTGATGACAGTGTCAACTGATGCGAGTGACAGTGGTGTGACAGTTGGCCATACCTCTGGTGTGGAAAAGGATTCTCAAGACACTGCTTACCAGAAAGTCAGGACGGCGGCACTTGACAGTGTCTGCAGGTGAGTTTATACTACTGTCATTATCCACACCTGAGGAAAACCAGATGGACATGCCATCCCAGGGTTTTCAAAATGGGGTAAAGTGCAAGGGGGAAAATGCAGAGTAGCCGGAGCATTAACGCGCCACGTCAGTGGTGCCGTGCAGCAAAGCTGCATGGGGGTGGATGGGGGAGGGGGCTTGCCCCTCTTGTAGGGGGGTGTAGGGGCCTCCCCCGGGAAATTTTGAAAATCTGTATGTTCTGAGGTGCAATCTGGTGCATTTCTGGCCCAAAAAGTTACTTTTAGTTCATTGTATTGTTTATTAGCATTTTCAAACACGATATGGAGAAAGAAACAAGTCATCAAATAGCAGGATCAAATGTCAGTTTTCCGTGGGAAAATGCTAATGGTTTCCACGGTTGGTTTCCAGTCCATGGTAATCTGTGTTGCTGGAACACGAAATCTTTAACTTTAATCCATAGGTATTGCTATGTTAATTTGGGCTGAAATTTTGATCCCTTCATCTTCTACATCAACTCATACTTTGGAATACCAAAAGTACCTGGTGACTTGCGTCAGGGGCCAGCTGCTTTTGAAAACACTGCATCCTTATTGTTACACTTGATATGGTTTTCTTTAGCAAGGTTTCAGTGCTCTAATTTATGGCCTTGTTATATTTCAACAGCTCTCAACTTAATATTTTCATTTCTGTCTATTCGGTTAAGTTAATTGGCACATTCAAAACCTTTTGTCTCAAACTTAACCTTTCATCAGTTCACTCTAATAAGAGGTTAATGTAGTGTCTTTAGAAACAAACTCTCTCAGCTTTAAGGATTATGTAGCTAACTTGCAAGTAACAATGCTAACCTTTCCTTCTCATTTTCAGAGCTCTCAAGTCAGGCCAAACCATAGATGAGAACTGCGTTCAAGCCTTCCTTGCATCTGTGGCCAACAGGCTGTACATATCAGAAAGCAGTGATGGGAAGTCAACCCTGATCCCAACCAATGCTATCCTAATCCTGGGCCATGTTGCTTTCATGCTCCATGCTGTTCCCAAGACAACAGAGTCTGTGCTGACCATACTCCAACAGCGATTCTGCCACCCACCATCATCTCTTGATCCACTGATTGTGGAACAACTGGGATATCTTGTTCTCACAGGATCGGTTTGTATAGCTCTCACTAAGTACATGTATGTTATAATGGAAGACTTATGAACCTTGAAATCAGACAAATAAGTCTGCTTTTAGAAATAAGCGAAAATTTATGAATCAAATTAGTTTACATGATTATAGGTATTAATTAGAAAGAATTGAAACTAATTACATTGTGTTCAAAATGGACTGTTAACTGTGAGCAGTCTCTCTTTTGCTCTGAAATCTGTGGAACGAACGTGATATACGAGTGGTGAATCCGCGAGCCAGTAGTTTCGTGGGCACCAGTTACAAGTGAAAATAGACACGAAACTACTGGCTCATGGATTTGCCGCTCGCATATTGCATTCGTTCCACAGATTTTAGAGCAAAAGAGAGACTGTTCACAGTCTAAATGGACTGGGCCTTACAATTATTATGAAAAGGTATGATACAATATATTAGGTAAAAAACTAGAAATATGTTATTAAGTTGTACATTAAGTTCCTCCCATTAAGTACTATGAGTAATGAGGACTGTGCAGCCATAAAGTCTTACAGAACTCACACGCAGGTCTTCCCCCCAATGCTGCTCAAAGCACGCGTTTGTGTTTGCTTTTCGTCCAGCGATACAGCAGTGTTGTACCTTGCTGTTCGTTCGCTAGAATTCTTTCCACAGGGCAAAATAAGAGTAGCATAAAGAATGCAGATTGAAAGACTCTTGTTCAGTTGGTGAGATGTTAAGCTTATGTTGAAATATATATTAAAACTCCACTAGGAGTGTGAATTCGCAGTTAAACTTATTCTTTATATTGATGGGCAACTTTATCCGATGATTATTTTACTTTATTCCGATGTATTTCTTTGCATGAGACAACAGATGAGTGTTGTACTAAATGAGTGAAGATTCCAATAAAATCTCCGATCAGATAACGCTGGGTATTTATATGATCTGTCTTTGACATTCATATGTGGGGTGGGTGGGTGGGTGAGATGTTCAAACTTCTATTAGCGTATGTAAACAAAGTGTTCTCGAATTCCAGCCTGAAAATCGGCGAGATGAAATTGGATGATAAACCGCAATAAAGTGACAGGATGAACTGCGAGCGGATGCCAAAAATTTGCATAACACGAAAACATGGCGGGTCTAAAGTACAGGTCACATTCCACAGGTCACAGGTACAGGTCACAGCTTTATTGATTGGTAACTAAGCCAAACAGTTTCTCCTCAATCTAAAACAAAATTTTGGATAGTGATTAAGGCTAGGAGACACTATAGGGCTTCTTTATTTATCTGTAGCACGGTGACCTGTATGTTGACCTGTGGAATGTAACCTGTACTTTAGCCCTGCTGCACGAAAACAACACACTCGTTTATTTGCATATGGTGATGCAGCGCACAGTTTGTTCAAAATTACTTTGCTCGAAGCTGCGAAGTACAGCAGCTCACAGCAAAGACGGAATAAATGAGCTATATTTTTCAGAGGCTGTCGAAGATTCAAAATCGTTTGACCATGAAAATCGTGAGACGCACATTTCACAGGAGATGATTCATATCTTTCTTTCTTGTCGCATTACACTTGATTGAACATATCACTTCACAACTATTTGTTACCTTTTGGCCAGCATCGGATGCGTGAAGAGACATTTGGATGCTTCTTTTTGTAAGTGAATGAAAGCGAAAATGTTTACACAGCAACCACGAAGAGCCTATGAGTATAAGAGTATTCCTTCTATGGGCGTCTGGATAAAGTTCAAGCCCGTCTTTAAGTACTAGACCAATGTGATCAACCTAAAAGTGATGGAAAGCTTTCTAAAATCAGATAAATAAACTTTTTAGCTAGAACGGATGAGAGTTATTTTAAAACCGATGACTTTACTCACACCAGCAAAAAAATTTGTCTTTCGCGAGTAGATAACTCAGGATAACTCCATCTGCACGATTGGGTGAGAATTTTCTCTGAACGGATAGGTATACTCTGAACGGATAGGTATACTGCTATTTATTTTATTTTTGGAAAATTGGCTTCAAAAATAGGGTGTGCATTGTATATGGTTGTGCATTTTATTTAAATGGGTAAATTTAAAAAAAAATCTCTGATCAGATAATGCAATCCGCACTAATTTGTAAACAGCTTGCATTGCGTGACTCGAGTGACACAGCTCAAACAGCAAACAACTGACAAACGTTTTGTATCCCTTTCTCGTGAAAAGGAAAAGCTTCAGCAGTGGCCACATGCAGTCATTGACTGTCTATTTTTTTGACACAGAAATCGTAAAAAATAAGAGTGTATATGGTTTTGGGGACACCCACCCTCTGCCTCAGAATTAGAGACATTAATTAATTGTGTGAATTTTGAATTGTGTTGTTAAGTCCATAACTTGGTCTCCGTTCAACCTATAAGCATCAGACATTACCCACCTCAATGTTATCTTTCATGTAATGGTCAATTTATTGATTGCTTAAAATTTGAAACTCCCCCCAGTTCCCTGCGCAACTCCAAAATGGCTAATAGTTTAAATATCTGTGTTACAAAGTGCGCTTTTGCAATGTCCTGGGGTAATTGTGACCATGATTGACAGAACCTAAATATTAATTTTTAATGTTTATTGTTTATTTGCAGGAGCAGTGTTATCAACAGATCATGAACATGTTTATGAAGATCTCCATTGATGCAGGCTCAGTAGCCTACTCAGCTGAGCCGTCTATCAATGATAAAAGAGAAGGATACAGGTGAGGGTCATGCTGTGAATGCTGCAGTATCAAGGAAGGCAATGTATTCAGCTGGTTCCTACAGAGTTTAAATTAAGTTCAGGTCAAAAAATATTAACCTAGGTTGAATCTCAATTTCATAGCAAATTGAGATGCAACAACTGCATGTTTGATCTGATTTCTGCATTAATTTAACACCCAATTACTGATTGAAGCTAGTGATACATACAATGCACAAGTTTATTCAGTTCTGTTAACTTGCTGAAATAATGGTAGTCCTTTTAAAAAATAAAACAGAGTGTTCTGTTAAAAAGCAGTGAGTATGTTATACAAACTTAGGATTCTCAGGGAGAAGATTAATTTTAGTTTTTTCAAGGAAAGTCAAACGGGGGTTCACACTATAGCTGTGTATGCTTTGTTAAATCTTTCCGTTTTTCTTAATTTTCACTCTTTTATTTTTCAGACACTGTGGCCTTGCAGTCATCAATGCCTTTTCCAACATAGCTGCCAATCTTGAGGGGGAAACCCAGCTTCAAGATTACCTTGTTCGACTGTTGGAGCTGTTTGTACAGCTGGGTCTGGAGAGTAAACGAGTCAGTGAAAAGACACCAGTTGCCTTCAAGGCATCATCCAGTGCTGGCAATCTTGGTGTTCTCATTCCTGTCATATCGATTGTCATGCAACGTCTTCCAGTAATCACCGATCCCAAGCCGCGCCTTCACAAGCTGTTCCGTGACTTTTGGCTGTACTGTGTAGTGATGGGTTTTGGTGTTGAGGGGTCTGGTCTGTGGCCACAGGAGTGGTATGAAGGCGTCTGCCAGATTGCGTCAAAGTCTCCCCTGTTATTGGGTACTGGCCACTTGAGATCAGAACTGATGTACAACTCAGCATTGAGGAATGACTCTGTGAATCCAGTCAGTGAATTTTCTATTTATTCTATTTATCATCAGCTCCCACAGCTATCATGCATAGAAATCGAGAACTAATAATCTAAAGTAATTGTTTTAATGTAAATCTACTAGATGTTCAAAACTAAACAAGTACAGTGTAAATTATCTAAATCCTCCTCGCATACACTTCGAAAACGTGAAGAAGCAGCTGCCATTTTGTTGACAACCGCTACTCATTATCTATCACAGAATAGATAGCGACTAGCATAACCAATCAGGGAATGGCATTCACGATAGAACGCTAGTAGATTTATACTACTGAAACATAAAATATTATTTAGTATTTAATGTTGGTACGGTCTTAACACACTTTGTAATAAGTTGAATCAGGTACTTTTTATATCAGAAGATTTTTCCAAACCGATTTGATTTGTTGTTATTTAACAACTATTTCTTCAACTGTGGACATTTTATTTTATTATCTATTTTGCTCTAATTCTTTCTTTTCATTTCTTACCAGGCTGAACTGAATGAGGTTCGTACTTCTCTGCTGGAAACGCTGGGCAATCCTGCTGAAATTATTACACTTGTTAACAAGTTAAATTTTGGTCAGTGTACATACCTTCTGTCAGTATATAGATTGGAATCTCTCAGAGTTTCTTCTGATCCTGGCAAGTTTTATTCAATCTTTGACTATTTGGAGGACAAAGCTATTGAGAAGGATAAAGCTGGTAAGAAGCTTGGCCTTATTAAATCTAGTACAGTATTATTGATTATGTGAATGATCACTGCAGTTGTGAACACTAATACTTGATAAGTAGCAAAAAGTAAGTCTAAAAAAAGTTCAAGCTTGAGCGGGATCTTCTGCAATCTGAAGTCTCATGTATTCTTATTCATTCATTACAATATTTTTGTTACAAGTAGTAGTACATTACTTAACAGGCCTGTTGGTGAAGTTTGGTCAAGTTCCCGTTGGATCGTTGAGCTGCACTTGGACCATGCTATGGTGGTTAATATTCTTACACTGAACAAAGTGGTTCTAACCTGAGTTTCTGTCTGAGTGGATGAAATCGTAAAGTATGACCATTGATATAAATGATAACATTAATTTGATTAGTACTTTCTTGACATGCTATTGTTTAGTTACCTTTCTGTACAAGATATTCCTGTTGACCATTCAGAAACTACATCTAGAACTCTAAATTACAAGCTAAAAGACTGAAAAGATGATTATAAAAGCGTAATATTATTTTAACAAACAGTTACTATTGTTATGGTAACTGCTGAGGCTTTGCGTGCATAGGGCAGACATCAAAATAGATTATTTTCTGCTTGACAAATTAGTTCTAATTTTTTAAATGCTACAGGGATCTGGCAGTGTATTTCTGCCGTTGGGGACAAAGTGTTTTCAGTGTTCCTGAATGTGATGTCGAACAAGCCAAGAACAATAGAGAGGGAAGGTGAACTTGAGCGACATGCTCAGTTCTTGCTTGTTAAATTTAATCACCTTCACAAGAGGATCAGGCGTGTGGCTGACAAGTATCTTTCTTCGTTTGTTGACAAGTGAGTCAGTGACCTTGCTCGTTTACTGTCTCGTAGAATTCTTGATTCTCAGTTTTAAAAAATGGAGTTTGAACAGAGCTGTCATTAGGAGCTGTAACCCACAACACCTGTTACAGCTGATCTCAGTCGATGTTATGGGTGATGGTTGCTTTGTAAATAAACAATGTTCATGGAGCAAGATCAGATGTTACAGGGGACAAATTTAATGCCTTGTGTGATTCAAGACTTAATGACAGCCCTGTTCTATTGAATATCAGTATAACGAGAATCACTTCGTGAATTTTACCGGGGCCACTTTTGCCTTGGCAACCCACGTTTACACTAGCATGCATAAGGGTCGTTTACATCAAGAAGTTTATCGCAGGACATGAAAATCTATTTTATCGCAAATATTCTTTGGAGAAAAAAACGTCTAATTACTAATGTGAAAAGAGAAAATGATATTTGCCTGTGTACTCATTTCGATAATAGAATTACGCCTCGGCTTTCATAAAAATCTTCCCTGCTAGCAGAGGTCTCTTCTGCCAGCAGGGCCGGAAATAAAAATCACGCCGGCCAAGGGCGCCTATGCTTTGTCGCATAAAAATTGGCATAAAATCTACATTAAATCAAACGGCTGATTCTTAACGATATCCAAAACAGTAAATTTAATTTAGTCATAGTTTACAATTTTTGAAAACGCGGTCACCCTGTGCTGTTGAAGACGGTTTTTTGTCTTCAAATCACGGGCTCGAAAAGTCCAGGTAATCATGGCACGTTGCGGGCCAAATCTACAAACTTCCAGGGTCTCGTTTTCATTCCTAAAACGGACAAATTACTTCCTTGGCACTTAAAATAAAAAGGAAAAACATAAATCGATGTTTAGGTAGCCTCAGAATGGAAGATCAAGGTGAACGGAGCCCTCAAACTTTTCTTGTGAATAATTTTTCCTTCCCTCAACCGCGACGAAAACAAGGCGATCGGTGCGCTTTCAAGAGAGTTTTGAATACAGATAGCGGATTTAAAGCAGCTGCCTGGACTTAAGAAAACAAAAATGGCAATGTACATATTAGTTGGAAGTTGAATTCAGCTTTTAGCACGATAGGCAAAGCCACAGCCGATAAAATAACTGCAAAATTTGTGGGAAAAACTCACGCTTTCGCTTTTGCGTGAATAATTAATTCGAACACGCGTTCACGCAGCGAATCGCGTCTGTGAAATTTCGAACAGTTTTTGTGCTTTTAGATAAGTTTTTTTTGCCTCATCTTGAATGAAAATTTATTGTTCTTGAACTTCCTGTCGCGTTTCTTTCATTTGGTTGCCTTCATTTGAGAGTTTTAGTGCACGCTGGATTGGATTTCTGTACATTTACGGCGACCCCCGTGATTTGTTTGTTTAGTATATTCGTTTCCCTCAAATATATTTTTATTGAGCCTTGTTCAGCTTCTACGGAACTACTGGGGATAGAGCTAAGTTGGTACTAAATTTACACAGTTGAAAAACGATTTATTTCAAAATAATTGCCTTGTTTTTGTCGTCTTTTTTATGTACAACTTTCCTCTTTCTGTCGCTGCGCTGTAAAATTTCGTCGGGCGGCGAAAAAATTATCCGATTTCTTCTTTTTGAATTCGTTTTACGTGTGTTTTTCGCCGAGGACTTCGGTATAAGAATTGAAGGAATCCTTTTAAAGAGAAACTTTTTTAACATGCTACTCTTGCTCTTGAGACGTCTTATAAAACGCAGTGAATAAACTTACGTTTTACAAGAGATTGATGTAAAGATAGTTTTGAAATATGTTCGCTTTGATTCTCGATAAAAGGTTCACTCTCAAGTGCAGTGGTCGCTCATAAATACGTCTCTCAAAAAATCCACTCTTAAGTTTTCGCACATGAAGTAGTCTCTCGTAAAGGTTGTAGAAGTTTTCGTTCCCCCAAAAGTTATAATCTTTGTTTGGAATGCCTTCGATTGCCTCAAGTAAAGTTACTATGTGCACTTCGAGAAATTTGTCACAGCGGAAAGCGGGGCCCTGGAAACGAGACTTTGAAAGAACGAAAGGAACAAACAGCATTTTATGACCGGTTCCAGCCTTCGGCTGTCCCGGTAATTATGTGTACACAAAATGTGGTTATTGGACTAAGCTAGAATATTACAGTAATTCAGGGAGTATTATGGCAAGTAGAATGCACAATTTCATATTGATTTTCTGAGCATGTTTTGTAAGAGTGATTAGAAATTAAGGGGAAAATTTGGGGTTAAAATTTGCAGGCTTAAGTGGAAAACCACCATGCTTGTGTCCTGATGATTAAGCAATGGATTGCTTGAAAAACTAAGTACAGCATCACATGTACTTCACTTTTAGGTTCCCTCATCTTCTGTGGAATGGCAGAGTGCTTCACTTTATGTTGGACTTGCTTCAGGAACTTTCGCAGTGTCTGAATCACCCAGTAAGTACACTGTACCTTTGCTTGTCTGCAGTGCTCCAAGGTTACACCAAGTCTTAATTAACAACTAATGCAGGAAAACTGTTGTGGAAATTTTCAGTTCTTTGAAAGCTTATTTCAATGTGTAGACTGCAAGTATAAAGTCTCTAATTTCGGCAGTGAATTGTGGGGGGGGGGGGGGGGGGGGTGGGAGAAATAAACATGCGTGCTCGAAATTGCGAGGAGAGGTTGGGGTAGGGATCTACCTCTTTACCATTGTAGAATGAGAACCTAATGACTATACACTGAGATCATACAGTTTATCCAGCACGTCTCTCCTTTATCACAATCAGTATATCAGTGAAGGTACTCTGTTAATGTACATGTATGGTTTGTACTTCTGAGGGCACTTTCCATTTATTAGAACTCACCGACCAGACCAATTCTGTCATGAATGTGGATGTACCAATTTTGAATACTGGCTCTTTGCCAGTGCTTCGAATTCTTTCCAAAATAATTCCACTTTAGAATTGAATCATTTGGAAGAACAAGTAGCACTAGCCCTTGAAAAGAGTACATTCCTTTGAAAAACTGCTTGGTTTGGCCAGCCAGTTTTGACAAAAGGAAAGCACCTTTAGTAATCTGCTTTTTTATCCAATGTAGAATCAATTCCACTAGACCACAGTGTTCAATGTACCAGCTTTGTTTCTTCATCAAAATTATTATATTTTTCCAAGAGGGCATGGTAGCGAGTCCTGCAATCTGATTGGTTCTTAGCGCAGTCCAGTTTTTCTATCTTTGTCCACAGTCATGGTGATGCTTCCGTCAGTTTGATTGACAGGTCTTGTTTTTAGCAACAAATCCATTTAAGGGCAAAATAAAGCTAATTCAAAACAGATTACTATTGGACAAGAAAGTTGGAAACAATAATTATTCAAATAAAAAATGTTCCTCTTTAAAACATTGAAATTGTCATAGTTTACTGCATTTGATAAGTGCGATGTGTGTGTGGAAAAGGTCACTAAGGTCACTGGCTTCACTATACGGATCTCCCAGCTGGCAAATAACATTATAAATCACGTTAGTGAAGGTACAGTACTTTGGCTCTTGGTAATCCACTTCTTGTCCATTTTAGAATGAGAACCACCAGACCATAGAGATCAATGTACCCAGCTCTGTTCCATTCAGCCTGACAGTGTCTGAGGAGATGGATGGCCGCGAGGGAACTGTCAGGGATTTTGCCGCTCGCTGCAGTGGCATCATTATGGAGGCAATCAAATGGGCACCGGAAACCACAAGATCTTTACTGCAGGTGCGAGGGGTTCATCAGCAGGATATTTAGTTAAATGTAGTAACGAGAAAAAATTAACGTGTAACATTTAATGGGTGCAGTACAATAATTTATTTAGTATTGTTATAAATGCATATTCACTTGCAAGTCAGTTTTCCAGCTTGTATTTGCTTTTTTCATGGTGTCTGCCATAGCTGCTAATTTAGTCACATTTCCCCACATTTACCCGTGGTCCACACTGCTTCCACCAGCTTTGAAGGTACACATGTCAGAGAGCACCCCCAAGATCAGCATCACAGAACATCTTCTGCAGAGTTCACTGCCAGGGAGTTCCAATGCCCCAACTGCTTTACTCTGTGCTTCCAGATTGGGACTACTTAGCCACCACTGCAGCCACAGATGAATCACTCAATGACACAGACACAACTACCAACAACTAAAAACAGGCATTGCTCCACAGATATGTAGTTGCCCGTGGCATTACAGTCATCACAAATTTTCCATCAAGGGGAAAGGCTTACTAATTCAATGATGATAAAGTCAACTTTTTGGGTTGGGTGCTTGCTTACAGCCAGTTGTGGTAACAAGTGAGAACGATGTGGCTGGTTTAACAAGTATTGGTCTAAATCTACTTGCATTCTATCACAAATGCCATTCTCTGATTGGCTATGCTACTCGCTATCTATTCTGTGATAGATAGTGAGAAGCGACTGTCAACAAAATGGAGGCCGTTTCTTCGCGTTTTCAAAGCGTATGCGAGGAGGATTTAGGTAATTTATTTGTATAAGTTTGAACCACTAGTAGATTTATACTAAAACAATTAGATTATTTGCTCTCGATTTCTGTGCGTGATAGCTGATTCGAGTTGTGCCGTCATCTGCTATCACGCGATATAAATCTCGAGCTCATAATCTAATTGTTAAATAGTGCTTTTGAAAAGCTGTGCACTTCATAGCAAGTGGTAGTCTAACTAGACAGACAGTGGAGGCCAAGTCAAAGTCAAGTATGGCTAGAAGTCAGTAAGAATCTGAAAACTGCTGGAAGTCAGCTAAAGCTCACTCACCCTCACACTGTATTACTGTAACTGAAATCTTTCTTGTGTTTCACAGGATTATATTATGAAGTTGGAGAATGCATCACAGGGTGTATCCCATCATACGGGCCTGTCACTTGCTACAGAGAATGTGCTGCAGTTTGCTGGATTAAACCCTTCCTCTGTTGCTGTCAGCAAAGTGTTCCTGGATAAGCGGCCAAACTGTGTCAAACAAGACACTTCCCAGCTGGTGTCTGGCCTCTCTTTGAGGAATCGATATTTAGGAGAGGTATGGACTTTTTGGAGAAAACTGTTTATCTTTGAGAGGCTTAAAAGCGGCTCTCAATTACTGAACATCTAAAGTGAAGTGTGTTTGAATTAGTTTGCCTTAGTTTCGCGTTGCTTTGCACTCGTAGTGTGATTGGCCAGCAAAACTCGTACCACTTTCTCATCCAATGAGAAACCAAACCTAAACTAATCGCAATTTGCACCAGCGTATTTTCCCGCGCTTTACGCCGGTTGCATATAATTGCTTTGAATTCTGATTGGTTCATTGTGCCGTGTGCCTCTTGTGATTGGCTGGTATAATTTCTTCGGTTTTGGTCTTACGGTACTCTGTTGAAAACTGCTCCAAACTACCAATCAATTTGTTGTGTCTTGAAGAAAACCGTTAAATTTCAGAGCTCAACATTTCTGTAGTCGATGCAGAACACACCATTGACAACCAACCAAACAAAAACGAATCTTCGTAAGACTAAAAGTACAGCAAATGCGGAATCTGAACGTCAAAGTCTCACTTGACAACGTTTGTTTTGGATCAACGCAACCTGGTCCTCCATCACCAGTTTGTAGATGGACAACAAACTCAAGAAACAGATCTGTGTGTTAGACAAGCCATCCTCTTCATATGTGGTATGAATTTCTCTACAGGTTATGGGAATGAAGGAACTGCTGGCCTGTCAAGCTTCAAACGATCAAGATGCCAGTGTGGCTTTATCACAGACGTTAAACAAACAGTTAGTGGAAGCAAAGTCAAAGAATGAAGAGGCTTTTGTGGCTGCCATGTTTAGGGCTTCAGCCTTCCTTGTTACATCCGAAGGTGATTGTGACTGTATATTGTTGGCCTACTTCAGTCAGAAAATTTCGTAACCTGACTGTTGCGCGGTAGATCGTGATTTTGACCCCCTCAATTAACCTGGACAATTTAATGTAAAAATAACTTGGCCAATCAAGCTGAACTGAATTAGGAAGAGGTATATGACTAAGTTGTTAACAACTTTATACATCATAGTTACTGAGTCTACATTTCTACGTTTTTCTAAACTATCCCAACCCAAAGAGTATGTCATACCTGTCACACTAGGATAACTAGAATAATCAGAGCAAACAAATGTACTCCCGTCGACCTTTTTAGCATCCTGTATAGTGTCTTCACTAAAAGGATTAATAATATTTATCTATCAACCTAACTAATCCCACTGATTCGATGATTTGTTTTTACAAATCATTTCAGCTGTTGATCGTCAGCTTTTACACAATGTGTGCTGGTGCCCAGCTGATATCTTCACTGAGCTCTCCATGTCCACAGCTGTGTCTTGTTGGGAGTGGATAATGGGAGCAAGGCAAGACCTGGAACTTCAAGTAAGTTACATAAGTCACTCATAAAACGTCTCATATTTCGGTTGCTTTTCCTTGTGTTGAAGGCTTTACATATCGAATAACAGTGCTATCCTTAGACCTCCCAAAGGGGATAGTGAATGTTAAAAGGAAAGACTTTACGAGTTAGCAAGAAGGCTGTGTGGGAAATCATGACTGCGAGATTTAGGGATGTGTATAAAAATGAGAATTTGAGACTTGTGAAATTCAGCAGAATCTGCGAAAAACCTCTTGTCCTCCCGAACTTAAGTTTCTATCTGCTTGTATCAATACGCAATGTAATTCGTTGTAATAATAATAACAATAATAATTTATTGATTTCTATAGCGTATTACCATGACGCCATGATCTAATGCGCTTTACAATCTTATACTATCAAAAAGAATTACATGCATAATGATATTTACAAAGATATTAAAAAAAAAAAAATGGGTGTGTGTATGTGCATTGCTTCGTGTCAGAGAATATTGTCACATTGAACTAAGATACAACAAGAGTAAGAGACAACAGGAATTGATGAGCTGTGATCAGAATAATGCGAAATGTGTTTATGAGAAATAATACACCTTAGAACACTTTAGGCTTCACATTCAAACGAAACTGAACAAGTGTTTCAATTCCGCTCAGTTTCTCCTAAAGCTCTGGCTAAACGAGGCAACAATGTTGCGGCAACAATTTGAGCTCGCGCATGTTTCCACGATGTTTCCCCGTTTAGCCACTCGAGGAAACATTGTTGCGCAACAAAAAATGTTTCTGAACTCCCTCAGAAACATTTTTTGTTGCCGCAACAATGTTTCCTCGGGTGGCTAAACGGGAAAGCAACGTGGAAACATGCGCGAGCTCAAATTGTTGCCGCAACATTGTTGCCTCGTTTAGCCAGAGCTTAATGGTTTGTGGTGACTGAAATTAAAACATTTGCATTTCAGATCTTGAGTAAAATCAGTGCAGCCTGGCAGTGGACTGCCTGTAGGAGGGTGGGCTTATTCGCTGTCGACATCAATGTTGAGAGTCCATTATCAGCCTTTTCAGAAAACAGATCCCCACCCACTCCCCCTAATGTTGTTCCTCATGACATCTGGATCAAGTTTCTTGTTCGAAGATTTGAAGTCATCAAATACTACAGTCAGGATCAGGTAAGTGTGTGGAAGCCAGAACACTCTAAGCTAAGACCAGTCAGTTGGGTTTGTTATGTCACTTGGGTCCATTGAAAACTACATTGTAGCAATATTATATACAGTTTGGGTTGAATATTAAAAGTTGAATGGCCACTGAAATAACGGCATAGTGAAAAACTCGAAGAGCATTATTTTTTTCATTTCCCTTTGCCAAAACTGTTACCTAGATGCTCAGAAGGTTCAGTCTTGACACAAAACTACTGAAATTTGATCCTTTTGTTTTTGAAAATACAAATCTGTGAACGGTACATTTTAGCGTTATGTTTGGCAAATTTTGGACGGCTTAGAAGGCTAATGAACGTATGGACCCCTTGAGCCATATTGCAATAGCTTTGAACAAAACCCTGGACCCACTGAACGACCAGGTGACCTGTTACTTCTCTTATGCAAAAACTACCCCACCACACCCCTCACCCCTACCCCAACTACTCCCGTTATGTGAGGTTTTCTTCTCCTCTCTGTTTTATCCCTGTTACTAGGCATTAGCCCTGGATCATCATACACAAGGTTACTCACAAATTTGGATGCTAGAATGTATAGAGACAAGTGACCAATGTCGGCCTCACCACCACATCCTCAGTCACTTGTTGTACTCGCCCCATAGCCTGCGAGCAAGCTCTCCCGGGGGGTAGGAGGTGGGGGAGGAAAGGCGAGAAGGATAGATGCTCAAGTGCTGCGTTAGTTCCTACCTCATATAAATTTTTTTTACAACTATGCCTTCAGGTGGAGATATTTGCCACAATGCTACAGCGATGCCTACCACTGACTGTAGGGAGAAGGAACAGTCTTTCTCGCCATATCGCCACCCTCAGAGCACGGTTTAGGTTGCTGCATCTTGGTCTGTCCATGCTGCAGGGGGCATTTCTAACAAACTCTGTCATTAAGAATGTTCTGCGTGAAAGGATCTACTGTAATGCTTTGGACTATTTCAGGTCTGTTTAGTTTATTATGTATTCTGTTTGTTAATTTATTAACGGGTACATCCTAAGTGCGTAAGTACCAATATGACAATTCTCTGTTCAAATTTCCTTTCGGTGAAACTACTGCGTAGTTAGGATTATGGCCGGACACAGTTTGGGTTTTTATTTTTATTCATTCTCAACAAAAGTGTGAAACACCTTGTAAAGTGGAACCCCAAAATCCCTATGCTCATCCCACGAAGCTATATTGTGGGATTTTTTGTGAATTTTTTTGATTTTTGGGCATATTTGGGAAGAGATAATTTTTCTCAAAGGATTTGCTAAATTTAGGGAAATAGGGAATATTGAAGATTTAATGAAGGTTTAAAATTGGAATTTGAAGTGGAAAATTAGTAGATGGACACCAAAAGAGTTCCCTGGTAACCTTCAGTGCCCTTGTGGGGTGTCAACTTTCTGGTGGTGTTTTAAAACATTTTTGTACATTTTAATCACTTCTTTAAACTCCTTAAAATTTCAGTCCAATCCACCTTAAGTCCCACTTTAATACAGACACCCGGTTAATGCGCACAGTCCTTTTGGTGTCAGAATTAATGGGGTTCCACTATGCTGAGTAAAATCAAACCACGTAGCTGAGAAGCATTCTTTTGTTTGGGTGTTCACAAGGTATTTGGTATTTTATCAGCGTAGTGTAAGAGTTAAAACCTCCTCGTTCTGCAGTATGTAATAAGTTCCTTCTGTTTGAATGGAAAGATAATAATGTTAAATAATAATTATGAAGAGAGAATTCTTATATATCACTAAAAATAAAATTTAAAAAAGTTTAAATCGAAAACGTTAAATGTAACCATACTAAACCTATGCAGCCCTAGTCTGGCAAGTAAATATGCTAAAAAAGACTACAATAAAATGAACGAACAATCTTGAATAAGTAAGAATTTTATCAATAAACCCAAAAGTGGGAACCAGCTTGTACAGAATAAAATCAGTACCGTTAGATATTACTTTTGAGTGGATTTTATTTGGATTTTGTAAACAATGATAGCATTTAATCACAACATTGGACACATGTAAATCGCAACATTGCACCCATGTTACTCACAGCGTTGAACCCATGTGGCCCGTGAGCAAGGACGCAGAGCTACGGGAAGACATCGAAGTGTTGATCAAATTCTGGCAGGCCATGCACTCGGAGAAGAAATACATGAAGTACTTCATGGTTACAGCACCTGTAGATGCCGGGCAGCTTCTGCCTCACAGCTCTTCAAGCAGCTCCCAATATACCAGTGGCTCTTCTGGCTTAGGGCCTTATTTGCAGGTATGTTTTAGGGCCTAGTGTTCAGCCGTCTTCTAGGGCCTTTTTTACAAGTGGATTTTATAGACCTCGTGTTGAGATATAGGAATAGGCTGTAGCAATTCTCTGTAGATTTGGCCCTGCACTGATCTCTCCAAAGGGTTTTGTGGCTTCCCAGCGAGTGGACAGGTTATTTTGTGATGCACGGGTGGGGTTAACGTCTGAGGCATTTAAGGGGATAATTGGGTGCGTAAATAGTGGGTACCCTGTGTATTAGGTGAGTGGGCAGGTTATTTTGTGATGTATATGTGGGGCTGCATCTGAGGCACTGAAGGGGAGAGTTGGGTGTCAAGCATCAGCTACACTGCCATGTTTTGTTCTTTGTTACCACAGCGTACAAAAAGTAGGTCGAACGCTCTTGCGAATTACTGGGGCCGAGTGCCCACGCAAGCGATTGTGGGATTGCTTGGAGGGAAGCGTATTGCGAAGAAACAGTCGCCTCCCCACAAACAATCCCGCAATCCCTCACGTGGCATTCTCGAGGCCACTCTTTTTCCCAAGTAAGCTATTACTGTCCATCTTACAGGCTTTGGGTACAAACACTGACATTTCATAACATTTATTTTAACACTGATGCCCAACCATGGCACCGGTTTCTTTTCTTACAAAATAGCGTTTCCCGTTATTTGCATTTTATTCACTGTTTACATTTGCTAACAGTTGCTCTTATTTTAACGCAAACGCAGGGCTTACAATGTAATATCCATTTTCTAACCTACTAACTGTGCATGCTAGTAACGTAACAACATTACAACAGGTTCCGCCCGCCAGACGGCAGTCGCTGGGGCTATTTATGAGAGCTGAAATGCGGGTAATTCAATATGATCTAAAGGGAACTCCATTAATTGCCCTATGCCTCGGTGTTCTGTTACTCTTTTCTACTTTGCGCTTGATTTAGTTATTCGTGTTTCTCTTTATTTTGCTTTCGCTGAGGTTGTCACTGAGTCCGCTTCTCTCTGTTTAATAGCAGATCCATCTTTTAATTATAAAGTTATTGTCGCTGGTTCGTTCTTAACCATTCTTTCTCTACGATTCTCCTTAGTGGCCCTCTGTAAATCAACTCAACTCAAATGAAATGAAATGAATGAATGAATGAATGAATGAATGAATGAATGAAAACTTTATTAACGTGTCAATGTATTTAGCAAAAAATTAGCTAATTGGGGACACCTAACTAAAGTCAATACCTATTAACTAGTATACAAGAATAAATGAATAAAAAAATATAGATACTATGAAATAATATAAAATGATTCTGTTCACGATTTACATAGTTTGCAGCAACTGCTATTGATGTCAATGAGGTCTGAAAGGTCAAGTTTTCTTATTCTGGTCTTAAATATAGCGTGGGTTGGTGACGTCCTTAATGTTGGTTTGGTTGCTTAATGTTGGTTTTTGGGGAGAGGGGAAAACCGGAGTACCCGGAGAAAAACCTCTCGGAGCAGAGTAGAGAACCAACAAACTCAGCCCACTAATGACACCGAGTCCGGGAATCGAACCCGGGCCACACTGGTGGAAGGCGAGCGCTCTCACCACTGCGCCAACCCTGCTCCGAGCTTATAACGCTCGTTGGGCAAAATCAACGAAAATATAAACCACGCAGCTCAGCGTATCTTTTTGTTGATTAGCTTTTGCTTGAACTCCTTCTATGATTCTTATTCTTTAACTATTTAAGCGTGGATATCAACATGATTGTCCTCCTCTCTGCTCTCCGTAGAATGTTTTAGAAGCTCTTCAAAAAAAATTCTTTCTTTGGAGTGATTTCTTCTTGAACAAAATACGGTTGAACCTCTATACAACATGAATTTTTGTTTCTCCTTGACACCAAATTTAAAAAAATTCTGTTACCAGGAGGTGTTTGTTACGTGTGTCGAGTCTGTATTAAGAAAGTTATTGTGGAACATGAAAAATTGTACATGTACGTCATGGACTTCAGGTTGCTTAGCAACGCTTTAACTCTTGTTGCTTAGCAACACATAAACTTGTTGATAAGCAACAACTAATTTAGTTCAAATGTCCGATATTTCAGGGAAATCGCTGGATGAACACAATACCGCTGTCCAGCAATCTGTCGTCTCGGCGCTCGGCCACAGGGAACTCGGACGGCAAAGAAGCCAGAGGAAGCCAACACGTGCTGAAAGACTACATGAAGCGACGCAATCTCATTCTAGCCCTCATCCGACGAGAGATTGAGCGGCTCTCTACTTGGCATAACTCTATCGCTCGATCTGAGCTCAATTTTACTGGGTTGGAGTCTCTGGTGAACTGGGCCAATCAGACAGTTTTTACCGAGAGGATCTGGAGAGACTTGGTCAGGCTGGCTTGGCATATTTCACCCGATATTGCTGTGTATCTACCGGCGAGGTAGTCAAGTGGAAATTTGCTGAAGTACTTTGTTTTGCATGCGGAAAAAATCGAAAAATATAGCACTTCATAGGAAATTACTGCTCAGTAGCACTGTTATTTAACAATTAGATTATGAGCGTTGTAGCGGATGAGGGCGCAGCCCGAATCAGCTATCACGCATAGAAATCGAGAGCGTGTATTCTAATTGTTTTAGTATAAATCACTAGTCGTTCAAAACTAAACAAGTAAATTATCTAAATCCTCCTCGCAGACACTTCGAAAACGCGAAGAAGCAGCCGCCATGTTGTTTAAAACCGCTACTCGCTTTCTATCCAGAATAGATGCGAGTAGCTTAGCCACTCAGAGTACGTTTATTCGTTTATTCGTAATAGAACGCTAGTAGATTTATACTAATATGCGTTATAATTTCATCCAAAAAATTTAATAGCTTTAAGTAGCTTGTAGGGCTCAATAAACAGCACCATAGGACAGTACTGCTCAGCCAGTAGCTTTCATGAGAATGGTCACCCTTAACAGTCACATTTTCATGCTGAAAAAGTGAAGACACACCTTATAGAGCATAATATACAGCCCAGTAGCGTGTATGGTCACACTTCTTTAAAGGTTCGTAAAGGTTTAATACAATAAAATGAATAGAAATATTACAATTTAGACTGACCTGCAGGTAGCTTAGCTAATCGTGGCAGGCCAGTTTATTGACACAGAGGCAATTATATTACAGTACAGGATTTTAAAAAAAGAAGGATAAGTGTGCTTGTGCGAGATTTAACAAAAAAGAGAGCTTGAGATACTAAGATACTAAAGGTACTTCAGAAATTCACCCAAAATTTCAAAATTAGCTCTTCTTGCTCAGTACTTGCGTGGGTTTATATTAATTGAAAGTTGTGTAATTGTTTAGGTTCAAGGAAGTTTCTGCGGTTCATAAGGAAGTCGGTCGACTAGTCAGGATTCATCCTACAGCAGTGTCTGATCTGCCAGAAGCCATTCAGGTATGAGATAAATGCTGTACAGTTGTGAAAAAGTACAACGAAATTCCCGATACGCTGAACCCTTGACGCAGCGAGCGCTGGTGAAAGCTGCAGGGAACTGATCCATTGTGTGTAGGCTTACTTGTCACATTATTTTGGTTCAACTTTTTTCTGAGAGAAAAAGCGCAACTACTTGTGCTGTAGAAAGTGTTCTTGTCCAGGAACCGCAGTCACTGGAAAACCAATGAAAGCTTATTGAAGATAGAACGGTTTACAATTGGCAGTGAGTGGCGAAAATAATTATGGTTTTGATTTGGTTTTGCATTGCTTTGCTCTGTGATTGGCCAGCAAACCTCGCGCCACTTTCTCAGCCAATAAGAAGAAAAACCAAAACCAATCGTGACTTGCACGCGCGCATTTTCCCGCGCTTTGCGTCGGCTACATGTGATTGCTTTGTATTCTGATTGGTTCATTGCGTTTTTTCCGTCTGTTGTAATTGGCCAGAGGAATTACTTTGGTTGTGGTTTTATGACACTCAATTGAAAACCACTTTAAGTAACTGGTTTTATAGAAAACAAATTCTCCGATCAGGCTACTAAGCCCCGTAAGTGCATCTGGGGACATCGGACATGTCTATTTGAGCGGCCTGAACTAGAGCTGGCGACATATCCTCACTGAAAATTCCGAAGAATGCTCACCGAATCTCTATTATTATTATTATTATTATTTTTTGTACTCAAAGAATTTTCACAATCTGTTTTGTTTAGTGGATGTACCGTACGGTCTTGTTGAAAATGAGAATTGCTTACTGTTTCGTTAGTACCTCGTCACTCCAAAGAACATCAAGGCGGACATCCCAGAGTTGACGCATGTGTTGTGCTGGTCGGCCATTCCTCCAGTCCAGGCCATGGCGTATTTTTCCCAGCAGTACCCACATCACCACCTCACTGCACAGTATGCCTTCAGAGTCCTTCAGTCTTTCCCGCCAGACGCCATATTACTTTACATTCCTCAGCTGGTGCAAGCCACTCGATATGACGCGCTGGGGTTTGTGAGTGAGTACATATTATGGGCGGCACGCCATTCACAGCTTCTCGCTCATCAGGTACGAGGCAAAACATGTCAAATGTCCTGATAAGATAAATGAATTTTGGGGGGGGGAGGGGGGGGGGGTGATGCAAATCTTATTGCTTTTTAGTAAATTCTGTATCACTTTTCCTGAGGAAGGCTAGAGTTTTGGCCAAAATGTCAGCCGAGAATTAACCCCAATTCCAGAAAGGGAATGGATATTTCTTTTTAGTTCATAAGTAAACATAGGTTGTAGTTTTGTTCCGTCTGGTCTGATCTGATCTGATCTGATCTGATCTGATTTTTTAGTTTAAGAGGGGTGCGGCTATCGTGGTTTTATTTAAAAGCTGACCTCTGCACTCCCCGTCTCACCCAGACGACCGCCCTCCCCTCCACTCCTCTCAAAAAAAGAGAGAGAGATTGCCAGGGATAATACAAACAACAACAATACTTATAGGCTCGTCGTGTTTTCGTTTAAACTTCACTTCAGATATTCGTTTTGTCTATGTAGTCGTTTCCTGTAGGGCTTACTCTCAGGCTCACGCGCATGCTGTTTTTGCATTGCAGCTGATCTGGAACATGAAGACCAACGTGTTCACAGACGAGGAAGCGCTTCACAAGGATCCCGAGATTGGCGCGCACCTAGAAAACCTGATAAACAGGATTTCCAACTCCTTGTCAGGCACGGCGCTTGATTTCTACAAAAGGGAATTCGACTTCTTTGATAAAGTTACCTCCATTTCAGGGACAATAAGGTAGGAAACAGCTACTTGCTTTTTGATCTTACCTACACTTAGTGATTTTGAAATTTGCCCGTCTCATTTTTGCTGTAAACATGGCCACGTCAAGGTGGTAGCACATTAGGCCCTCCTTTCTTTTTATAGCTTGGACCAGGGGGGGGGGGGGGGGGGGGGGGGAGGGGGGATTGTTTTTGCGTTTTTGCTCCAGTTACTTGTAATTTCTTTATATTCAGATTTTCTTCTATTAGCTATTAATATACTGCTATAATTGCTAGTGACATATTAGATTTAGATTTTTTTTTTTTTTATAATGATAGTACCGGTAATATTCATTTCCGTGATTTGCAATGCCTGATGTTTGTATTTTTACCGCGTATAAATAAAGACGTTGATGAGGATCGTCATTTTTTTTTTGCTTCGTAATATACCCGTGAGTGATGAATGAATATATTTTCATATATTCATTCTCAAGTACTAGTATCAACTGGAAAGCTCATAAAGAAAAGAAAAAGTTCATTGATCAAGCCGGTTGACCTATCGAATTTCTGAAACGTTCCTAATGGAAGGGTCTCTACCGTTTCATTTTCCAACCAGAATTTCAGGGTTTTCTGTGTAAATGAAAAATGTAAAAGAAAGATACCTCGTAGTGAGTGGGTCTCGAGCTGTACGTTACTGTAAAAGCTCTATTAAGCACCCCCTCTCTAATAAGCGTCCCCGTTTGGAAGTCGTTTTTTGTAATAAGCCCCCCCCCCATCTCTAATAAGTCCCCCTCCCC
Organism: Pachyseris speciosa; assembly: GCA_016490735.1. Classification (NCBI taxonomy): domain Eukaryota; kingdom Metazoa; phylum Cnidaria; class Anthozoa; order Scleractinia; family Pachyseridae; genus Pachyseris; species Pachyseris speciosa. The sequence goes on from JAEMWC010000886.1 coordinate 107,785, forward strand.
CCTTAGTCTCTCCTATTCCCTCTTACGAAATCCACTTCATGCGACTCAGTTGGTTTGTTTTTAAACGAATATCACTCAAACACACAATACTGCAGTTGTTTGCGTTTTGTGCAAAAACTGTTTTAAGACGAAAACGGCGTGTTTAAGATTTGAAATAAGCCCCCCTCTCTAATAAGCCCCCCCGTTAATGAGGCCTGAAATTAAAAAAGCCCCCGAGGGGGGTTAATAGAGCTCTTACGGTATGTTCCACAGACCATATCCAAAAGGCCCCGAGCGGAAAGAAGCGTGCTTGGAGGCACTGAGCAAGATACAAACCCAAGAAGGGGTATACCTTCCCAGCAACCCTGAGGCCCTAGTACTGGATATCGACTACAATTCAGGGACGCCAATGCAGAGCGCAGCCAAGGCACCATTCCTCGCGCGGTTCAAGGTCAAACACTGTGGAATCCAGGAACTGGAGAACATTAACACATCTAAAGGTGAACTGAATAAAAACTCTACGAAATCAAAACAAAACGCCCATGCTAAACTATGCCACCTTCCCGTTAAGTGACTCTTTAAATACTTTCCCTCTATCATTGTTACAATTTTGGCCTACTGTTTCTCTTCAGGGGATTGTTTGATGGTCTTTTGGGCGGGTTTCCGCCGTAGTTGATTACAAAACGCAAGGGTGCTGTAAGTCTGTAGGTTTGTTGGACGAACCACGCCCTATATTTCGGTAACAATCAAGAAGAAAATGGTTGAGCCTGTATCTCGACTTTAATTGACTACAACTTGGAAAACAAATTATCTTAAACGATAGATCAGGGACGTGGAGGAACTGGTAGGTAAGCGCTTGTGATTGCATACGTCACCTCCTGTGGTTAGAATAACTACTTCGGTGTAATTAACTTCAGCCAAACAATACTTTTGTAAATAGCGTCATTTTTTTTTTCTATTTGAACTTCATATTCCGCAGATTTTTCGTCATCGGACAGTGACGAAGAAGAAAGGAAAGACAGGCCGCCTAAGATCTACTGGCAAGCTGCAATATTTAAAGTCGGCGATGATGTTAGACAGGTAAGTCTAGTGTTCTTGTCATGTCTTATTCCCCCCCCCCCCCCCCCCCAACGCTGTGTCCAGGTTTGTCACCATCAAAGAGGTCAGAAAGCTGTGTAAGTAGCCATGCGAAAAACGTAGAGCATTTAGATTAAAAATCCAGCGAGTAATTGGAGTACACTTTGAACCGAGGATTTCCAGATTAAAAGTTCAGCGTCTTCACTGCTCTTTAAAAATATAGCCGTAGTCTAATAGCCCATTTTACAGTTGTGTGTTCAGTAACCTGGCCTTTGAGTGGAAGCGAGGCTGGCCTTGTTTTGATACAAACCTCTGTCTTTCTCATGCAAATGTGGAATAGTTAGCATAAGAACAACACGATTTACATGAGAAAAGCAGTGAGGTCTGTATCAAACCAAGGTCGCCGCCAGCCTCGTTTCCTTTCATGGGCCTGGTCATTGAGCATGCAATTGTAAAATGGACTATTGAACTGGGGTGCTTAGATTGTGTGTTCGTGTTTCAGGACATGTTAGCCTTGCAAGTGATCTCACTCTTCAAGAACATCTTTGAGCAGGTTGGATTGGATGTTTACCTCAAACCCTACCGAGTGGTGGCTACTGCGCCGGGGGTGAGTGACACCTTGCCTTGGTGGATAAATACAGGTCAACTCTTCACATTCAAGGAACACCCCACCACAGCACCGTTTAGACATACATAAGCACAAAACGCACCGCTCGATAACTTTTACGTGAATGCAGCGTTTCATAGAGCACCACAAGGAACTACTACTCAGTGGCTTACATTTGAATTGTAAAACTTCCGCTTTCATACACAGTCTTTAAGCCCCGGCTACACCTTCAAGCATTGTTATAAAACATTTGTTGGATGAACAATGTTAGAACGTGTAGCATGCATGTTTGATGACGTTTGTATTGCAAAGACCAATTAGAGTTAAAGGCCCAGTTACAATCCGAGAGCCTAACGGCGGAGGTGGAAGTTGTTGAAGCCAGAACCCCGAAGCGAAGTGTTTCCAACAATGTTATATGCGTATCCAACATTGTTTGAAGCGTTCTTACAACAATGTTGGGACGTGTTCTTCTAACAATGTTACAACGTGTAGCCGGGGCTTTAGAGATTAAAAACAAATTCGGCAAATTAAACCATCATGGTGTAAATGGTCACACTGGATTTCATGCGCACTGTCAGAAGGAACTATGGGACTATTTTCACATCTTTCAAGGAAGGGTTTGTGTATTTATCATTGTTTGTGGTTTTCCTGATAGAATGGCGTTATTGAATGTGTACCGGATTCTAAATCACGTGATCAGCTTGGCCGTCAAACCGAGGTGGACTTGTACGAGTATTACCAAAAGACTTACGGCGATGAGAGTTCGTCCGCCTTCCAGCAGGTAAGCCTCTATGCAGCAGTAGAAATTGTCAACGAAATGCAAACAACTAAAACCTGGGGGACGCGAGATGTAGAGGTGGTTTAAAACGAAGGCTAGGGATAAACTCTTCCCAGTTCCTATTGCTTGCGCTTGGCGTGATTTCCGCTCTTCACCTCAGGTCCTTTTCGGGAATGAGCGCGGCTTATTTCCCGAAACAGCTGGTAATGGAACCCAGGGCTGCACTGGTGTGGGCTCAACTCAAGCAAAACAGCCGAGAGACTTTTTGCAGTTTTCATAATACCCTTTTATTCCGAAATAAACCCGCTCGTGTGCCCAACATCAAACATTTAAGACATGTCAAGGTCTGTTTTGATGGTTACTGACTACCGAGTGTCTGTTTACAGGCTCGAGCAAACTTTATCAAAAGCATGGCAGCGTACTCCATCGTGAGTTTCCTGCTGCAGATAAAGGACAGACACAATGGAAACTTGATGCTTAACAGAGCTGGCCATATCATTCACATAGGTACGCTGCTTGTGTTTCTCAAAGGGGCCGTGCCATGGTGATTTGTATGTCTTGTAGGTCCAAGTAAAACCAAGCGCCGTTAAGTACCATTCCTCATAACCAGAATGCCATAGAACACCAAAACAAAGATATCAAGCTATTTTTTCAAAAGGGGAAGCAAACCATGATATGCATTTGGATATTTCTTCCACAGTTCAAGTGGCAACTTGAAAAAGTTCGCCCATTTTTTTCAAGTTGCAGTCCATTTCAATCCTTTCCATCCTAAACCCAAGATGTTTATTTATAGTTTTTCTTAATAGTAAAATAATTTCAAACAAAACTGAACCGTTATTTTGGGGGTTTTCTTTGCTTCCAATATCTTTTTCTGCTTTTCAAAGTGACGTTAAAAACTCGTCACATAACTCCTTTAATGTAGTGCCTGGCTATTCAGCACTGCTTTCGTTTTTACGGTGTTCCAAAGCCAAAGAAAATATGAACTTTTTCGATTCCTTACATGACAAATACCATTTTTATGTTTGTGAATTTGTCCAACAGACTTTGGTTTCATGTTTGAGTCATCTCCTGGCGGGAATCTTGGATTTGAACCCGACATGAAGCTGTCTCATGAAATGGTAATGATCATGGGAGGAACAATGGAGTCACCTTCATTCAGGTAACGTCTCGCGCCAAAAAAATGGGTTAAAAGGGGGGCCATCCCAAAAAAATGGAAAGAAAGGGGATCACGCGAAATAGTTTAGTAAATGTAGAGTTGACATGATGTTATACAGAAACAAACAAAAGGTATATAAATGTATCGGAAACTTTTCTTCTGCGTTTTAAATCTCGTACCAAACTCACAGTCGATTTCGTTTTATAAAGAATCCATAAACGTGCTAGGGATTATGTTTCAACTAACGGTATTATCAAGGAGAAACCGAGTACAGTCCAAGCTCGAGCGGAGCCTTTGCTGCTTCTGATAAGTGATAGACTGCGAGCAGCCCCTCTTTCGGCGTTTAGTTCGTCGCGAGGTAAGTGACTGGTACCTAACTTTCTGTTCGCAAGATTACTGGTAGGCCTGTGTGATTGTGTTGTGTAATAGCAGCACACCGCGTAGCTAGAACAGTTGCAAGAGGTTTTGAAATCAACCATTTTTTCTGTTTCTTCTGTTGTACGCGATAAAAGATCACCACGAATCGACGTAAAATCCTCACGAACGTTCCTTTAGTCAGCGTTCACATTGGTGGTTCTTGCCTGCTTCTTAACCGTATGGAGCTCGATTGTCAATTTTTAATTTAAGCCTTCCATGCAACATTATATCTGTTCAAGGAACATGACATCAAACCATGTGTATCATCAAATTTGGTTGATGAAGGAAAAGTCGAAGCGAGTCTAAAAAGATATATTTCTTTTCAGATGGTTCATGGATCTTTGTGTGAAAGCTTATCTTACCGTAAGGTAACGTACATCATTATCATTATCATCGTCATTATTGTTGTCGTTGTTACGTATTTTATTGCGCACGTATTTCGGGGTGAGCAATACACCTTTTTGCTAATGGTCAGTTCCTGGCGAATTGTGGGTAGATCCAGTCCTTTGTCGTGGCAAACGGCCATTTTAGGACATAATTGAAATTGTAGTTTTGACCGTTGTGTCCCCACAAAGGACTGGATCTACCCACAATTCACCAGGAACTGACCATTAGCAAAATGGTGTATTGCCTGATGGTTTTGCGTCCTGTTTCCTTCAGTGCGTTTTGTAGTGAATCGATGTTGTTTTTCCTCTCCTAACAGACCTTACCAGGAGGCAATAGTGTCCCTTGTAGCTTTGATGCTGGATACCGGTCTGCCATGTTTCCGAGGAGAGACGTTAAAGAGACTCAGGTAATTAATGTATTTAATTGTATTTTTTTGCCACAAGACAGTAGCGAACAGCCCTGAAGGAAACTATGAAGTCAGGGTTTTCATTAAGAATTGTAGTAACAGGGAAATAGTGTAAAGTAACAGGACAATTATCATGAAAGATTATTATGAAAGGGCAAAGCGCTTTCAGGGAGCAAGCAAAATTTAGCAGGAGAATTCTGCGTAGTAGCCCGAGAATTCTCCGACCTCCGACGCCTAATGAACACCCTTTATTGAAGCTTAAGTTAAATTAGCCCTTATCAATTCGAAACATTAAACATGAGTGTAATGTTATCGCTTGTTCCGCGGTATGCAACCTGTTTATGAAACATACCACATCGTCTGTTCCAGTCTTTTTTGTTCATCTGCTAAATAGGAAAAATTTCGGTAATGGCTGTCAATACAGCGCCAAATGCGTTAGTTTGAAATGCAAAGAAACTTGTGCTGTGAACATTTTTATGACGTCTTCATCGCGCTATCCCATGACAGCTTGATGCGAATCAAACATCAGTCGGCACATGTACTCATAGTGTGTCTTTCTTTGGCAATAGAGCAAGATTTAGCCCTGCGCAAAGTGAGCGAGAGGCTGCAGCTTACATGGTGAAGGTTATCCGTGACTCCTACTTAAATTACAGGTGAGGTTCTTGCATCTCTTTTCCGTCCAGATGGGCTTGTTTTGTTTGTTTTCCCTTTTGTTTAACGAAGAAATCGAAAATACAGTCAACTCTCTCTAAGACAGACATCGTCGGGACTAGCAAGAGCTTTCCGCTAAACCAGTGACAGCAATGGTTTACCGGTGTGGCAGGCGGAAGTGTCCGTAAGAGAAAGTTGACTCGGCGTCATATGTGGCAGAGTTTGTTTGTTCTCTACTCTGCTCCGAGAGGTTTTTCTCCGGATACTCCGGTTTTCCCCTCTCCCCAAAAACCAACATTTGATTTCATTTGATTTATTTAGAGTTGATTTGATTTAGTCTCCCCAATTAGTAGACTGTGCTCAGCTAAATACATTTGAGACTTAAATAAAGTGATTATTATTAAATTTGTATCTTCACACTTGCCTGTTTTTCTTTCTTTGCAGGACTCGAGTTTACGATTTGATTCAGTTGGCTCAAAATCAAATTCCTTGTTAGAATTTATGAATGGTTGCTGATTACGTACGGTATTCAGCTTAAGTAAAGAGCTTTTTCCGTGCTCTACTTGTGCAGTTTAGCTTCAAAATAGCAATGTAATGGTTTGGGTCAGTGGGATAACTTAAGTTAATCACTGTGCATTTATAAGTACAGAATGAACTATAAATAGCAAATGTCTAAAAAAAATATTTCTCTAAGTGTAGAGAAGCCTCGCAAGGAGTGCATGCTGGAAACAGATGAACGGAAATTCGTGCATGAATCTGAGTTGCCTGCTCAGGCAGCCATTGTCATTTCAGTGCCAGCTGTACATAAAAGATTCCCCAAATATTTCATTTAATTTAAATTATACCGTAATATTATTGTATAAAGTATCAAAAGAAAAGGAAAGAAAATGTTTTGTAGGCAAGATGAAGTAAAATCCTGTTGAGATACATGCTGTGAAATAAATTAAATACGAAATGATATCCAAGGCAAACAACCGATTTTCTGTTGTTTTTTTGGTCTCAACCTCAATGAACTGCTCTCGACTTCTCTCACGATAATTTTTGTCCTCTCGTTTGCGCTCTATTATGCCGTTTTGAATTTGCGTTTTAAACATAGTAGAGCTCGTGTAATGCAGAAATGGTAATGTAGCTAAATTGAATGACGTTAAACCAAAACCAAAGTAATTACACTGACAAGTTAGACAAGACATTTATTTCACAATATTGGCTGTACAATTTCTTGGCATGCAGTTAGCCAAAACCGCTAGTCGTGGCGTACCAAATTATTTGGCACGCCAATCACAACAGACAAAAATAGCGCAAATTCGACGCAATTACTAGCCTGCGCGCGAAGCGAGGGGAGCACGGGGGTGGGGGGGAGGGGTGGGGGAGGGAGAAGTGAGCACCTACAGCAATGCCATTGTTTCTTTCGTATTTTTCGTTCCGTTTTTGAGACGAAAACATCGCTATTGGTCAGAATTAATTAAATGTCAATCACTGACTTAATCTGGTGCTCTGATTGGTGAACACTGATACCACGACATCCTGAGTAACTTGATCGGTTGTTCTCAAATTAAAAAGAACGCGGCTGATAATGTGGAAGGAGGACGCGAACGTTGTTCTATAAAGTAATGGCCTCGAATTTAACCCAAAAGAAAAGGCGCTGAAGCAATTCCAGGGAAGGAAAGACTTGGTGGCAGTTTTGCCGACAGGTTCTTGGGAAAAGTCTCATCTTCCAGTGAAAAGCTTTTGAACAGCACCGTAACACGATCGCATTTATGCAGCTTGATCACGTACGGTGATTCAAATTTAAATATTAATTAGGGGGCGCAATGATTGAAACAATAGCATTGCTGAAGGCGCTTCCTTTTCCCTCCCTCCCGTCGCGCTCCGCGCGCTCTTCCCTCCTTCGCGCGTACGTCCGATTTCCCGTCCTCTTCCCCTTTCAAGCGCCTGCAACGCAAGCTAAGCAATTACGTGCAACCGGCGCCGAGCGCGGGAAAATGTGTGTGGCCAACTGACTTCGATTGGTTTTGGCTTCGTTTCTCATTGGTTGAGAAAGTGGCGCGAGTTTTGCCAACCAACAGAGCGAAGTTTAGCAAAACGTGACTTGAAGTCAGTAAATACAAGCGAATACAGGCTTTATTCGGAAGCGATTTTAGCTATTGAGTAAACGAATGTGTTACAAAAGCGATCATATTAAGTTTAGAGGACATCACGCAGTTTCCTTTTGTCCTGTTTCGTTTGGTTCGACGTACGCCCCAGTACCTGAAACGGTAAAAACAATTTTGAGCAGAACAATCTTTCCGATTCACGCGCGGCTTTTTTAGTCTGTATAATGATTTCTTTTCTTATGGAAGGACTGTCACGAGTTATGCGGCCAGCAAGCGATTTTCACGCGTGGTTTCGCGCGATTTCTTTCCCTTCCCAAAGGGTTAAAGAAGGTTGCTTATAATGTAGTCTTCTTGGGATCTGTTGGGATTGCGTTACAAAACACAGCATTGCAAAGTATTCTTTTTTTCGTTCTTTTCTCTGCTCCTTTTGTTTCTCCACGAAGATAGCGTCTTTTAATCCCTTTGAAATAAATGCTAATCTAGCTGCTGGTCCACAAGTGCGAACATCTTTGAACAATACAAAGTTGTGATACTTACACGTCGAGAACTCCTTTGGGTATTTAAAAATTCACCCACGTGAGAGCGAATTTCAATCTTGCCCGTTTAAAAATTCAGCGAGCTGATCGAACAAGTGATCGACGCTTCTGACGGTGAAACTACATAACAAGAAATGCACAGACACGAGATTAAGGAAGAACTCAAGGAAACAAGGAAAGCCTGGCGGATTTGAAACTGCAGGCAGCGTCAAACCGAAACCCGAAATGTACGCGATGCAGGAATCACGGCATTTTATCGGACCTTCGAGGCCATAAGCATCAGTGCCGCTTCAAAGACTGTACTTGTATGGACTGTAGAACAGTGGCAGAGAGGCAGCGTTTAACGGCGGCCAGGATTGCACTGTTCAGGCAGCAAAAGGGAAATGAAGCTGACATGATAGTGAACACGACAGAACTGGATCAGATGGATGGATGGATGAACGGAGAGGAACACCGAGAAGGTGAGCTGGAAAATTCTGTTCGTCAGCATCTATTGTAACAACAACACTGTTGTCTGTGTAAAGTACATTCGCGTGAATGCGCGAAAGCTAAACCACTTTCTTTCTTAAAGGAAATATACTCTCTCCCGTCCGAGATTAGGCTGAAAGCGCAGTTATGATCAATCAGTAACCCGAAACATTTAACGCTTGTGCTTACGTTTGTTGGTAGTGAGTAAAATAAGGCGTTGCACGTGAGGAGATTGTCAGTTTCAGTTGTACTAGACGCAGTTATAAAACTGTTCGGTCAGACCTGGTTTTCAAAAATGCGAGCATTAAAGCAACAAGCGCAAACAGAGCGCAAAAGTTGATAGACACCAAAAGGCCAAACCACATGATAGCAACTACGTGCGTGCATTTCCGATGGCGCTTTCGTTTGTGCCTTGACTTATGCTCAGGTGGGGCCAGCAAGAGAGCGAATCGAAACAAAAATCAAAATAAGCTTGACTGGACATTGCAAACAGCACAAATACTAATCACAATTGTTTTAAATCCACCAATGAACATTTCACGTTTTTTTTACAGGATTGCCTGAATGATAACAAGAATCTCTTTCCTCTGAATGTATCCGTTCTTTCCTTCTGCTGCAACAATACAATGACTTCTCAAAACGCAGACTTCGCTTTGGTACTTGCAATGAGCTTTCTCGCATCATATCTACCAATAAAAGAAGCGATGTTGCAACATTTTACCTTGCTCTTCCAACAAATTTTCATGAGAATCTCATCGTCAGGCCAACCTACTTTTCCTGTACTCAAGCATGAAAACTGTGATGCTACGAAATTTAAAATGATCGCGAGAAAAGAATGTTAAATTTTGTGCCGGAAAAAATAGTATTTTAATGTCTTTCGAACTCGGTTAGTAAGAGGTATATATTTTGTGTGCGAACGAATTCATTTAATAGTAAAAGTTGCACACCTCGAAAAATACAAAGACAACTTGTGAAATGAGAGAAAACTAGTTTGTTTGCAAATTTTAGCAGTTCTATGAAGTTAGAAAACCCCGCTGTTCAACTGTTGCAAACAAAATGTACGTTCAAAATATCATAATTAGCGCTCCCCTTTGGCATAATTTATACTAGTATTCTGACTCCGTGATAAGCTTAAGATGATGCTTCCTATAATTTCCTCAAAACCTTAACAATATTTCACTTCCCCTTTTTGAATTTATGGCGCATACGTAAGTCGGAAGTCGCTGATTATGAAATGATTACAAAATCAGATTTCGGTATCCTTTTACCCTTATTGTACTCGCTTTCCCAAATCAATTACTGTTTTTGAATAAGTTTTTGAGCAAAACCATGTAGCGTACAGTAATTGAAATACGGCACAGCCTAAATTGTTGAAAAGCGTACTTTTCCCTAAAGACTTAAATTCAGCGTTGTCTTCCATTATGTAAGGACTTCTCGTTGACGCAAATAGATTCCGCAAGTCAATACCCTGGGATTTAATTTCCCTTGTGAAATTATCAACATTGGATCAAACATTTCCTGGTCTGCGTCCATCGTAATTCACGCTTCGAAACGAAACAATGCACATTTGCTTACGTCGGCAATATTTATTTCCCCTCCGTATCATCTTTCCGCGTTTGGCGGCTTATAAACAGAACTAATTTTATTGGTTGCACAGCATTTCAAAGACTACGTCACAATTTTTATTCCGATCAGCCTCGAAGTTTGATCTCAGTATGCGGGGAGGAAATTGTTCAATTTGCCTTGTGTTGCCCCAATACGTGTCAAGTCTTTTCATAATTTCACAGCTGTTCGCTCGAAATTTGTGTTTTCCATAAACAGCAAGCTTTCATCTTTTCACGATAAATTTACTTCTTTTGGCGTTAAAGAGCTCAAAGTACCGCCCTCAACAGTAATCAAGCTTTGAATTGAAAGATATCCCTTTAAAAAAAAGCGAACCCTTTGTTCCTGTTTCAGTGCTGCAAACAATGAAAACGGCAGACCGCTAATTAAGGGCACGCTTCATTACCTCGGTCGACTTTTCTTACAAGAGGAAGGGATAAAATGGAAAACAGCAGTTTGAACGAAATTTTCTGAAAACAAGGCGAACGCGAGCACATGTGTTCCCAAACACATTCAACCTTGGACCGGAAAGAATTTTCTGTAACGTTTTCAAAATTTCCGATTTTGCTCATGTTCGCAATCAGCGGCTATTGTTTCGAAATCCCTTGGGCAAAGTCACAGGGGTCACATACAGGGAACCAAAGCCTCGAATTCCTCGAGTTCCTATAGCAATTAAATCTTATTGAATTTATACAACGTGTTCCGGTGTGTTAATAATATCTGTACAGATTGCTTGCCGAAACCGTGAGAACGCACCAGCGCTAAGTTAAGTTAATTCAGCATAAAGAGTCAAAAATGATTACCGTAAGCCAGCGAGTGTATTTTCAGAGTCCAGTTAACAAAATATGGGATATGGAGCGCCGTTTTACGCTAGGTGAGCTTGCAGGCTGTCTTGTAATTCTTTTAGTTCAGTTCATTAAGTACTTAGGTAAGCTTGTAAATCAGTGAACGAACGCAAATTAAGAAACATTGACTTGAATGTCCAATGTCCAGTGTAGTTGTTGGCAGTAGAAAACGTCTTCTAGTTATCAGATTGTATTCAGTTATAAAAGTCGTGCGCTGAAGGACTTTGGGTCACTTGTCAAGTAACACATAAATGTCTTGTTTTGCAATGAGCTTTACTAGTTTTAAAATCTTGATAAGCCACTATCGAGTCATAGAAAAGGTAATTTTGCTTAAAATCTTTCAGTCACCAACAGTCATGTGCTGTGGTACTAAATTTGAAAGAATCAGCCGTTCTTGGATGCTACCTAAACTACGGTGCTCTTTGCTTATTAATTTCTATGCTTCTCTGCTTTTTTCTGTCCTTTTTTGTGCTATATCACTCAAAAGGTCCGTCCAGAACATTTGATCTTGACAACCAAGTGTTCTTAACTAAAGGCGCGTTGAGGCTTCTTTCTGTTAAAACAATAATGGACACTAACTTTGCCGGCTTCCATAATTTTTCAACAACCAATCTTAGGAAGCAGGGGAAACCGAGTATTGTCCAGTAGCTAAAACAACTAAAGTAGAAAGACTGTTCATAGCATTGAATATTTGATATTAGTATATACCACACAAGTGTGGTATAGTAGTATAGTGCTTTTCGCGCGCTCTGATAAGTTAACTCGGAGGTGATTAGCAAGTACTATTCACCTCCGAGCAGCCGGCGCGCGAGATTTTACAATTTCCAACCGCTTGCCGGTAAATTGTCACACATAAAGTAACGTTTTGGTCCGCTAATTATTCAGCTTGTGTGGTATATACTAAAACAATGAAAAACGGTGAAAGTGGTTGATATTTATCTCGCCGCTTCGCAGCTCGGTAAATATCCACCACTATTCACCTCCACTTCGGTGAATAATTGTTAACTATTCATAGAAAACGGTAGCTACGGAAACGCAAAGAAATATCTTCTCTCAAGTAAGACGCCATTTTAGCATAGACGCTACAATACCTGCTCGTGGCTGTTGAGGGATGCAGGTGTTTTTCACAGTTTCGAATTGAATTTTGCTCGACCGCAAATTTTTCGGAGTCTTTTTGATGGAAATATATGATAGAGCCATTGTTCCATACAATTCTTATTACGATATGACAAACATTGCTGATTTTTCCCTTCTCATTTCAGGACTGCTGAAGCGCAAGAACAGTAACGGACGAGAAAGCACTAATGACGCCAGTCCAGAAAGCTCTGACAGTGACTACAGCAGTGCTCCGTCATCAGCGTCTAAGAGACTACACTCGGAATCCCCCCTGACACTACCCACGGTAGCCCCATCCCCCACGGATATCCTCACCCGCGCATTCCCTGGGTTATCGCCTTCTGTCTTAGAACACGTGCTGAAAGGTTGCAGCGGAAACGTGCTTCAAGCTATAGAAGTTATCGTGCAGTATAGTGGAAACAGGCCTATTACAAACGGTATGTTTGGCCAGCATAATACACTGCTGGCTCAGCCTCCTGCTGACATGAGTCCCCAGGCTCCTCCGCATGTCGCCGCGCCGACCTCAGGGTCCCTACCCCCTCTTTTCAAGTTTAACTATGTCAATGGACAGTATAGATATCTCATGCCGCCATCTATAATGCCGCTGGCTTCGTACATGCTGCCTGCGACGAATGGTGTGGGACTCCCGTTCCCTCAGTTTCCGGTTGACATGCAGAATCATCAATTCAAGCCAGTAGAGAGCGCGCCGGAAGCGGAAGTGAATGGTGAAAGTGGAAGCAATGAGACGAAACCAACTGTGGATGGGTACCACATGGGTGTCTGCAAAGGCTGTGGCCAGGAAACGAATCCAGAGGAACATTTATGTGTCACTTGTACAGCATCATTTAATCGCAAATGAACATTTTCATTGCAAACTTCCAGAGGAGGAAGTGAAATGTAAAAACAAGGAGGGAGTATGGAGACGAAACTAGAAATTATTTTATTTATTTAATTTCCAAAAATTATTTTTAATTGGTATGTTTTATGGCAAGTTTTTGTACATTGAATGAATATTCTCGTAAGAGATTTTATAATAATTTTATAAGAGTAAATTTCATTGTGTGGACTAACACAGTAAAAGTAACTAAGATTTTGTTGAAAGTAAACTCGTTTTAAGTTTTAAAAGAGAAACATTTTGTTAGCTGTAACATTTCCCTTAAATAATTTCAGATTGCATTCAAAATAAGTGGACCTTGTTACAATGATTTTTTGTTCTGCATGAGCAAACATATTTCCTTGGAGGATATGCAGTTGCGAAATAACAAGTTAAGGCAGTCATGCCTCCAATTTCACCTTAGAAGGAAAATTCGCTGGGACTGGTCTCAGACGAATGATTCTTTGGCTGTTAATGTTTAAGGATTTGGACAATTGTTGCGCTTTTTTGCGATTTCTTACATTTACGCCTTCTCAATATGCGTAAAATGCTGACCACAAGAGACGTTCATGTATGACGAATAACTTTTTATTGCTGATGCGCTGACGAAGGGGTGAAGTAAAGAAAACACACGATTTACAGGGAAAAGCTGATAAGTAAAAAGACAAAGAAGGAAAGCTAATGCTTTTAGACGAAATACAATAAATATTTTCGAAAACAGAACATCTTTTGTATGCGCAGTGGCTGATATTTGCTTCTATTGTAAAGTGTCAGGCGCCTATATTTGCGTTCTTCTGGGAACGTTTTGGCGGGAAAATCGTTGCCAGTGACCTGGTTCAGACGCTCGTTCCAGACTCCTCTCTCCACCGGTCTCAGTCCCTCCTTTCCCCGGCTAAGAGGTATCGTTTCCAGAATGTTCTTTAGAATTTCTCATTTTGCATATTCATTCCTAAACCTCATCATTCCTAAACCTGGACAAGAATAACCATATAACAGAGCAAAAAAAATAACGCGCATTAAAGGGATGAAACTGAATCAGATTTGCGTTACTGCCCTTTATTACAATTCATTGCAGCCACGAGGTGCAGTATGGTTTAAGCACGAGACAAGGAAACCGACATTTAATCATCACCCTTCATCAACAACATAATCAACACTACCATCACCACAACCACCATCACCAGTATTATTCAACGGCCTTGCCAATCAGTAGTTTTCCAACACACATAGCCGCTCATGGCAATAACCGCTCAGTAATATGTTGCTAATGTCATTAGATTACGTCTGAACCAGAAAATGGTTCTGTCCTGGTGTACCGGTACACAAGGGAATAACCATTGTTCTTTCTTTGTTTAGAAGTCATTGGTTAGCTGTTGAGTATTGTTTGGTCTTTTGTATCGACTCTTGTGAACCGGTACACGAGGACAGAACCCAGAAAATATAACAAACAGAAGAGATTTCAGACAAATAGTTTAATTTTAACAAAGTAAATACAAATGAACAAATGAAACATGTTCTATGCTACGTTCGCTTGTTACAATCTAGTCATTCTTTCTGCCTGGGCCGTAGCAAGAAGAAAATTGTCACCGAGGCAATGTGTACTAAAAATACCTATTATCAGGATGCTATTATATAATAATCATTTATTATTTTTTCAATGTACAGCCTCGTATAGGAACATCAAAAAACGCTTTGGCCTCTGTAAAACTACGCACAAGAAGGAAAAATATAACGTAAAGTAAAATTTTTGTACTGAGCGGTTCGCCTCATACTACCTACTGCCCTGTTTCCCATCAAGTCTTCTAAAGAACATTTAAAACTTAACATATACACATAAAGAAAAACATACACCGTATTTATAAATGAAATTGCAGATTTGACTGTGGCTACCAATCTCGTTCTCAGAGGTCGCGATCCTTTTTGACATGCGTGAGAGATTGGTCCGCGTTCTTGGTGCTCACCAAAAGAAAAGCGGGCTCTGGGAAAAGATTGTGTGGCTATAAGCTTCTTAGTTTGTGTTCCAACCGAAAGTTTCATGCGCGAAGTAAACTCGCGAGTAACGTGAGTGAAAACACGCGACTCCGCCAGTCCGCGTGACATAACACATTTGCTCAAAAACCACACCTGTTCTTCGAGTGAGTGCTTTAAGAAGTATTTCTCTTTTCTTTACTTGAATGAACTGAAACGAAGGCAGTCCACTGGCAGTCCACTGGCAGTACACTGGCAGTCCACTGGCAGTCCACTGGCAGTACACTGGCAGTCCACTGGCAGTACACTGGCAGTACACTGGCAGTACACTGGCAGTACACTGGCAGTACACTAGACAACCGTCAGAGGATGTTAATTTGAGGGGGAGTGGGATAATTTAGTCGAAGGATGCGCTTTTGCAAAGGAAATACATTACGTCATGTAGAATACTCGAATCCGAGCCACTGCTGAATACAGAGATCTGGCATCGCGTTTGCGGCTCATCACAGTGGTCAAAATTTGTTGTGGACTCAATCGGCTTCGCCTCGTGAGTCCACAACATTTTGACCACTGTGATGACGAATATCGTTGTCGATAAGAGTACAGACAACGTTAAACCACATTCCATTTGTTAACTTCCAGTTTCCTGTCACTGATTTCCACTTCGTTATCTTAACTAAACTGGTTTAACTGATCATACTAAGTTAGTGTAAACGGAACATAAGTTAATTCCGCGTAGCCTGCTTGTGAAATTGCTCAGCAAGTCATGCAGCTCCACTCAAGTATTGCTTCGTTTATCAACCGTTACTCCTGCGCTGTTTTTCCAGTTAGCTGGTAGATAATCGACTCCTGAGGCTCGCCATCTGTCATGCGCACTTCAGTTCGACTACGCAGCTCTAATCTCTCGTGTTCCTCTCCTGCATCTACAAAGAGACAAACAAGATCACGTCTAAAATTAAATGAAGGCTACTGACAAGTATTTCCCTGTAGAACTGATTATTGGGTAGTGTTTCATGATGGTTTTCAGCAGGAAGGCAATTACCTTTCAATCGTCCTAGTAGGGGACACCAGGCCCTATTGTCTGTTCACCCGCTATTGGCAAATAAATAAATAAATAAATAAATAAATAAATAAATAAATAAATAAATAAATAAATAAATAAACAAACTATGTTTAGAGCCAACCAAATTTCCCGGTACCTGGCCCTTTAATAATGAAACCCCTGATTGGATAATACTTTCATGCGGAATGTTTATTACGCTGTGCAAGATGGTTTAACATTTGCCCGAGTCTGTGGATGAAATCCTAAAGTGCAACAATTCAAATGAAAGCTATTGAGCAGTACTTTGCTGTGAAGCTGTTTATTACATCGCACAACGTGTGTCTATCTTTTTGAGCCTATAGACGAAATCCTACAGTGTCACCATGAAAAGGAAAGATGCTGAGAAGTACTGTGCTGTCGTAATGAGGTGTTTCAAGGTTATTGCTTCTCATTCCCCTGGGTACCAAACGATTGATATTGGCCGGAGAGCGATTGTAGTTGACCGATGGCCGATCGTTGTCAAGCCTAGGCCAACGTATTCCGACTGGAACCAGAGGCCGTCCAAGAAAAGCCTCTGACACCTAACGATACCTGTTCCATTCACTTGATGATGATAATGATGATAATGATATAACTTTATTTAATGAGGGTAAAGACATTAATTACTGGTCACCCAGTAGTTTTCATAATGGCCCTCCTACAATTAAAGTAATAAAACGAATCGATTAATTAATTAACTACCTATATAATCTACCAACTAAATTTACATAATGAACTACTATTAATACAATATTGAAACTAAAAGGTTTTACAAATCTTAAAATGATCAAGAAAGGAATTCATACTACGGTAAAGTTTAAATAAGTAATTGTTAAAATTAGCATGGGAGAGTGTTAAGTTCGGGAGAGTCTTAAGTTCGGGATCAAGAGCGTTCCACAAACGGCAAGCGCTTGAGTGAAACGTTCTAAGGCCAGAGTTCCTTTTACAAGCTGGTGTTGTAATATTGTTATTGGAAGCGGATCTCGTGTTATAATTATGGGTGTTACTTATATGTTCAATATATTTATTAAAATAAGCCGGGCAATGTCCTTGGTTTATTTTATGAAGCATATAAAGCTTCCTAATACGTATAATATCAGTCAAGCCTGCCCCTCAAACACCGAAGGTTATTATTCAATACATTGTGACAATGTATAAATATGGTCACAACGCGCTCGATATTCGTCGTGCGTACACAACAGATATCTTGCGATATACGTAATTTTGGGAGAAAAATGACGGCTTTTCCGCCTTTTTTTATTTTGCAATAAACGCAGAAAATTGTACTTCTCATTAATTGGTTAAATAATAAAACAATCATCCGGCTCAATCATGCTGAATGTAGCCTGATTTTAGCCGACGAGGCAGTATCAGGCGATATTGCGCGCGATTTCTCACGATAATTGTTAATTCTTGGCTGGGAGACCGCAATAAAACAAAAACAGACAATCAACGTCGTACCCAGACTGAGAGTGTTCGTTCCCTTTGACCTGCGGTCGGGAAACGAGCGACTCTGGAAAGATCTGATCCAGGAGTTCGAAAATATCGGACTTTCGGTTGAACTGTGCATGCTTAGAGTTCAGCGCCATGTTGGACTTAAATTCAGTCATTTGCATTGTTTGAAAAAAAAAAAAGAATCAAAAGTGTAAAGCAAACGGATCTTTCGAGAGTCGCTCGTTTCTTCAAGCGTGCGCAATAAGGAACGAAGTTTCAAGGTACGAGATTGACAGACCATAAAAAATAATGCAACTAAGGTTAATAACTAAGACGACTTATTTGGTATTTAAACGAGTCCAGGTCACAGTGCTCATGTTGTATACAAAGGTAACTTACCTGTGACAGGTGTGGCACTGGATGGAGCGTACAAGATTACCACTGAGAAAACGTATACATTCCACATGCCATAAATTCCGGTGAACAGCGCACCTGTATCGCAAAAAATCAAAGATTTACTTATTATAACTTATCTTCTCTTTTACATGAAATCGAAAAATATAAACGAATAGAATTAGATATCACATGCCCATGATCTATTTCCACTCGACTTGTGAGAGCTCGGCCTATACATCAGTTATTCGAAGTCGGAACTGGTTGGAGATTGCCGTGCAGTACTGTTAATTAAGCTAAAAGAGGTGACTGACTTTTTCGAGTCTGTGGATCGCATATTAATTTTCCAATGGTACTGTTTATTATGCTGTACACAGTGGTCCTAACTTTGAGTCTGTGGATAAAATCCCCAAGTGTTACTTCAAATGAAAGCTAATGAGCAGTACTTTCCGACAGTAGTATTATCAAGCTATCCGGCTTGTTTGCCCTAGATTTCAACTTTGGGTGGAATTCTAAAATGTAACAACACATATGCTTAGTGTTAGACGACAATATCAAGAGTAGTATTTTTTCTTTTTCGTCTCCCCCACCTCCTCCACCGAACTTTGTAACTTGGAACTCTATGGAGCCTAACTCGGTCAATGCAAATATTATCTACATCTACATCTACTTAACAAATAGATTCCATGTTGCCGTGCGTCTGTTCAGTAATAAATCACAGATGACGTCAAAATGTGGTAAAAACAAAGAAGTGGCGCACGAGCCGCAGGCGAGTGTGTCACTGATGTTTTTACCACATTTTGACGTCTTCTGTGATCTATTACTGAACAGACGCACGGCAACATGGAATCTATTTATTTTATATAATAAAGAAACAAATGCAAGCGAAAAACTTGTTTATTTTCACATTTCTGGAAAAAAGTGGATCGTGATGACGTAATCTGTGCATCTGTCCTCTAATAGATCATAGCTAAGAACCAATCACAACGCGCGAACTATTCACCTTATTATATAAATAGTTTTAGCACTCGGCAAAGTCCCCTTGGCTTATGGTGGTCTTTTTTCCTTATGTGGCCTCATACACAGCCTTTTCGCGAGAACAGGCCACACCACGACACGGGAATACGTCCCCTACTGGCTCTTTGCGAACAATGTGTGGGTTCTTTAACGTCCTACAGAGTTTATTTTGGAAAACAGCCGCTTCTTACTTGAGATCTCCACTGTGGACTCTTCCTCTCCAAATTTCCACTGAGCCTCGTTGACGTTAGAAATTATGAAGAACACGACGGTCAGGCCAGCACACAGGACTGTTACAACCATCAAGAATTCAAAACGGTATATCAACCCCTGGAGAGAGAAAAACAACGGTAAGCTGAGCCCGACGAATGGGGTCCGAATGAAGAGTCCTGAGAAAGTACTAGAGACAAACGAATGATCGTCCGCTACTCGATTCAAGCCTCCGTCTTGTTCCCCATATGAAATGGCAAGTCAGATTGCGCTCGAGACCTCAGCTTTCTGATCTCTTTACAATGATCAATTTTCCTGACGAAATAAGGGAGCTTTTCATTTTTCAGACTTGCAAGAATGCTGATACGCTAATTTGGAGCATGGTACAATCCAATTCATAAACTGACCGGATTGGCATCCAGTTTTGAGAAACGGAAAGCTACCTGAGTTGAAGATTCCCCTCCACCCCACAGTCGCAGCATCACGGATTCTTTGGAAACTAAACCCCTTATCCGTAGATTCAGATTGCGATGGACTAGCATCACATCAAAAGTGAGATACAAATCTTCCTGATGCAATGTTCAGGATTAAAGCTTCTTTAACTCCACTAACGACTTACCTGGTATTGTAACTGCCTTGCACGTGACATGGTAGGTATTGCAGTCCGCTTGCCCCGGATGTTCCAAAACACTTTGAATACCATGACGCAGAGAAACAGGAAGTACACGCATGCGCAAACAGCCGCGCAAATGATGAAGGCGTACTTGAGTAAGTTAAGGAATAACATAGTTTGTAAGTAAAAACTGCAGACCAGAGTATTCCTGCCAACTCTCACGCATTATGCGTGAGTCTCACGCCAGCGGATCAAAGACATCGACTTCAATTTAAATCCCCAGAAATTTTTCCAATAAACGCCGCTTAATGTCGAGTTTGTGTCCCAACTTCATCAGAACGCGCTAAAAACTCGAGTTTGAGTTTACATTTGTGGAACTGGCAACGAGCCCGAACTAGCTTCGGAAGTGTGCAGAAGTCGTCGAAACGTCTTCGGACATTTTCGGTAGCGCTAGCAAGTCTTCGGGAAATCGTCGGAAGTAGCCGGAACGTTTTCGGAAATCCCGGTCATGAGGAGACGAAAATCTCACGCATGTGATTCAGAAAAAGTTGGCAAGCTATACTGGAGAGGAAAAGTAGTCCACATTAATTTTTCCATTAAAAGTGCATCAAAAACATCGTTACAAAGAGTGCTTATTTCAATATTTGCTAATATTTTGGTTAAAACGATTCAAAATGAGAATACGTAGTGTAAGTTTCGTCAAAAGCAACCTTTAGTTAATTAGAAATCCTCTTCAACGAAATGAAAATTTAAAGTGACATTTGCGTTTCTAAGAATCGACTCCTCAAGATCAGCTGTATTTTGCTTATTGCCTGACTCACATTTTTCTTTCTCACAATTTCCTAAGCAGCCGGCTACATTAAATGTATAACTTTTTTCGTGAAACTTATGACAGCTCCATGTCAGCGGTGTTAGGTACGATTATTAAAGGATACGGCTAGATCGCTCCCCAATTTGGTTGCCCAGATTGTATGGAAAGCATTGTGCAGTTGATAGCCCCTGAAATCAAAGAAGAACATGTTACTTTTTAGTGACTTTGAAGGCGTTTTTCCCGAACATTTCTGTATAATTATACCAAACCATACTCCCTCTTTCTGAACTTTCAGCTTCCCCGCTTGCCACGGATGATCTTAACGTTCTAAGTACCGAATTGTAACAATTTAATCGTTTTATGAATTTTTCTTTCTCGAAGATATTATAAGCTCAAAAGAGCTACTCTGATACCATTGTTATACTGATATTTTTACCGTGTTTTAAATAAAGATTTCATTCATTCATTCATTCGAGGTGAAATAAAGTGTATGTATGCATGTACGTATCCTTTATCTGCTTGAAGATTCCCTACACTTGTTAAGATACCAGCCTTGAAAACGCAAACCGGACGAGCTAAAACTCATAGAGGAGGGAACAGATTTAACGGCCATCAACACCCAAGGAGAACCAGGGGAAGGTCAGGACGGGACGGGACGGGACGAATATTCCACGGACGAAAGTGGAGAAAGCAGGAGAGGACGGGTGAAAAACCCCTTGTCCCTTGATATGCTGCACTTACTGGAGCAGTCCACACAAGTTTGATTTTTGCCCTCCCTGACTTCCGAGAAATTTCTGGTATTAATTATCTTTCTTCTAGGCAATAAGCGAGCTTTGAGAAATTCTCTCGCCTTGGAAAAAAAAATACAAACAAAATCGATAAGGAATCATGCTCTCGTTACAGGAACTTTTTGAAAACTAACGGGAATTTCCCCGCTACTTGACATTTTAAAGTCAAATGAAAGTGGTCATTCTTTTTTAATGTGGCTGAATGTAATTTAGGCTAAGTTAAACTCGAGCCAATGCAGTCAGCGGCGGCGGTTCGGTGGGCAGGCGCGCTTAGCTTTATATGCGGGGGGATCTGCAGGGGCGCTCATGTTTCTTTGCATTCGTGCTACGTTTTTGGGCGTTGTTGGCTTCGCTCTCGTGCAAGTTCTGCCTTTTGCGTTCCCACTCCTCCCACCCCTGTGTGGTTTTGTGACGGGTAAGTATCTGGGTTGGTAAGTATGTGACAGTGCCAGGAGGTTGCCGCTCTCAGGGTTGCCATGGATACCTGCATGCTCGGCTTGCATCACGCGCGGCTCCACCTATCCCTTTGGCACCTTCCCCAAGCTCATCTTTGGTGATGAGTTTAAAGGTGCGAAAACTCCAAATTCCAAAATGTTTCAAGTGTAGAATGAAATTTTCGATTTTAACCAAACGTTTTGGAAAGAAATAACATTGGCATTTTGTCTTTACATAACGACAGTACCGTATCTGGCATTTGATTGAAAAGAAAATGACGCATGAATTGCCAAATAAAAAGGCGGGAAAACGCTGCAACAGACGCCAGTAAAATGGCGCGAAAACACCGTAACCTTCTGCCTGTATTGCACGTGAGAATGTTATACAACTTCAAAGGCATTTAAATGACGCATAAAGCGAGATAAATACGTTCAATATCGAACAACTTCCGGAGAAAGGTGACTGTAGCAACAA
>JAEMWC010000886.1:135000-152500 GCA_016490735.1 Pachyseris speciosa
AGACTTGGCCAAATTTTGTGTTGTCCTTGGGGGGTAGTCTTATGTTAACCAGATATTCTTCATAGTGCACACTGCCAATCTCAAAGAATGGGATCTCCTCACAGTTGTAGAAACCACTATCACTGCCAGACTGCAAGACAAAATTAAAAGCACACATTCTCCTTACAAAATCAAAGCAGCTCTGAAGTACATGTATGTTACAGTAGTGCCAGGCTGTC
The DNA here is from genome assembly GCA_016490735.1 of Pachyseris speciosa. Lineage (NCBI taxonomy): Eukaryota > Metazoa > Cnidaria > Anthozoa > Scleractinia > Pachyseridae > Pachyseris > Pachyseris speciosa. The sequence continues at coordinate 135,219 of JAEMWC010000886.1, forward strand.
AGCAACTGATTTCTATAACAAAGGCTGCTACAGCTCACTAAAAACACAAGTTGCGTATTATGTACTTTGAAGGAGTGATTTTCTTAATTATGAATATGACATGCAATTCCCTAGAAATTATTCCAGATAGAGCCATATTATAACAAATTTGGTTTACCAACATAAATAGGCCACTGCAAAGAGCTTGATTCAAGAGCTGATGTTTTAAGCATTAGCCCTTCACTGGAATTGCTTTCATGAAGGGCTAATGCTTTATCACCCTGTTGATAAACCAAATTTGTTTTAACACAGCCCCACTGACACAGCACAAGAGTTTATGAAACTAACCCCTTTAGAGACATAACCAGTGGGAAAAGGGCGTAAGCCACAATTAAATGGCTTCATATTGAAAAATCTCATTAACATACTATTATCTGGGCTACAGGCTGATTATCATGTCAGAAAAGAAGGCCGCCTGTACTTTTTAATGATTTGAAGGCATGAATTTGGAAAATGATACATAAAAATTATGTACCGTCCGGTATATGACTTTAGCTACATATACATATAAAACTGAACCAAGGTGAGACATGAATGATCCCACAAAAGAAATCCCTGCATCTTATCTCTGTGTGTGTGCATGTGTGTCTGTTTTTCAGCTTTTTTGTTAAGGGCCTACATGTGTATATGAGGTTTTCCAGCCCGGTTAGCTTTAGGCGGGCTGGCTTGGCTCATTCCTAGAATATTTTTTCATAAAATTTTGGTTGTGTTTATACATGTATGAGAAGGCGGGCTGGTCTGCCTGCCGAGATCTCCGCTCATGAAACCAAGATCTTGGCAGGCAGGCCAGCCTACCTTCTCATATAAACACAACCAAAATTTTATGAAGAAATATTAGGCACGAGCCGAGCCAACCCGGTAAAGCAGGCCAGCCCGCCTAACCAGGCTGGAAAATCTCATATAAACAGGCCCTAAGAGTCATTTGCTAATATTTCACTGAAATCTATCCTTAAGGCTACAAAAAAATGTGGACCTGTGTTTGAAAGTGATGAACAGTCTGTGCATGTAGCCTATATGAAACCAAATTTAAAGAAAATTGGATTTAAACCCTTCACTCCCTGAGAGTGACCACTAGATTTTACTCTGTCCAATGCCAGATGATTTTACTTGTCAAAGGGAGAACAAAGTTATCTCCCTTAACCCTTCCCTTCCTAAGAGTGATTTTACACTGTCCAACGTCAGACAATTTTACTCATCAAAGGGAGACCCCTTACGGGTTAAGGTGATTCCCTAGTAAAAGAAGCCGCCATAGATTTCCGATGAAACTTGGTATGCTGTTGTTACAGGAATAGGAGATATTAAAAACGTAATAAAAAGAGGGGGTCACCGTGTTTGTTTTCATGCCACAATGCTGACAAATACGGTTATTTAATCGACTTTTGGTAATTTCCGTGCGCAACAAATAAGCTCGATTATTTTTCAATGCAGCGTGTTATATCACACAGAGTTAGACTTTCTTTGATTGTTTATTAGCCTATGTCTCAGAAAAAAATGTCTTCAAATACCCTGCATTTTTTATGCTTTAAAGGAAACATAATTTGGACATGCGATGTTGGGCCCGTCATGTCTCCCTCTGTATAATTTATTTCATTTGCCAAAAAAGTAGCCATAGATTTCTGCTAATTTTTTTCTCAGTTATAGAGGATACTGTTCTTATTGAAATTATGAAATAAAAAATGGGGGTCACCGTGCTCGTTTCTTTGCAACACGGCCGCAAAGGGAAATTTTGGCTGGCAAACAGTCAATGTCAAGGCAAATATGCCATGTTTCTAATGCGCGCGCGCTCGTGCGCGTGCTAAATAACGCCATAAATTATGCGCAGTAAGGATGCGCCATGCAATTGTAGGGAATCACCATAAAGGGTTAATTTGTCACTTACAGGTACTACCTTTTACCATTGAGCCCTTACATACATACATACATACATAGATAACTTTATTTCAATTCGGAGTATAGAGTAGCAAAGAAATATGCTAGTATCTCTGAATGTTTATGAAATAAAATTATGTAGATAAAAGAGAGGAAAATGAACATGCTGACATATTTAACTTAAAAAGCTCATTTCCTCACCTGTGATTTAGTAAATTCACATATCAGTGGTCTTTTCTCCAGAGTCTTGTATGAGACTTGCCAGTTTTCTGAGACTGAGCTTTTTCTATATGCCAGGGTAGCTTCAAATGTCAAAGTGGGGTGCTCTACATTTTAACAAACAGAAAATGATTTGAAGATGTGAGTGGCTGTCACAGTTGTGAACACAATTATGTGGTAGTAAAAATGTAGCTGAAAAATTCAGGCTTGTATGGGAGTCGAACCTACCACCTCTGCGATACTGGTGCAGTGCTATACCAACTACTCTAACAAGCCAACTGGGGGCTGGTCATTTTGTTTTGTTATCAGTTTGCAAGCCAAAGTAGAGTGAGTTTTAAGAGATTTTGGCTTGGCTTGGCTTGGAAATGCCAAGGGTGTATTGTCAGTCAGGTCAAAGGCCACAACTAAGCTCATCTGAAACTTCTAATTTCAAAGTTAAATGATTAGGATTTGGATAAGATTTTCAGATTATTCTCTCTCCAAGTGCAAACATGGTGCGCTCAATATTCATCATGCACAATCAGCAGATATCCTCACATATGTAATTTTGTGTGTCGTGGAGAAAAATGGCGGCTTTTACAGCTTTTTATTTTGTAATAAAAGCAAAAAACTGTACTTTGACATTAATGTGTTGAATAAGAATTCACAGATGTGAAAGCAATGAAGCATGAAGTAGAGGTGTGGAGTAACAGGGGTGGCGTAGTGGTGAGAGCACTCGCCTTCCATCAAAGTGTCCTGGGTTCGATTCCCAGACTTGGCGTCATAAGTGGACTGAGTTTGCTGGTTCTCTACTCTGCTCCATGAGGTTTTTCTCCAGGTACTCCGGTTTTCCCCTCTCCCCAAAAGCCAACATTTGATTTGATTCAATTCTATTTGATTTGATCTAGTCTCCTCAATTAGTTAGAGCATCTGTGCTCGGCTATAAAGATTTGTGACATAAATAAAGCGATTATTATTATTATTATTATTATTATTATTATTATTATTATTACTATTATTATTAAATTTCATTACTTTGATAGAATTTTACATGGATGTACACCGTAGCATTTCTTCCTATTCTTACTATGTTTATTTTATCATGCTGTTCTGTCTGGTACTCACCTGCACCTTCCGTTGGATAATGGAATTGTGGGTTATAATCAAGATCAAGTCTAATTGATGTAGCTACAAACTGAAACCAGCGGGACATGGATAGACCAGGAAATGGAAAGCGAATTGCAAAAACAATTTGATCGGGTCTGATGCGTCTTGGATCAGTCTCCGCTTCTTTGATGCTACTGATTTTGTAACATGTCAATGGATCAAACAGTTTATCAAACTGTTTAGTATTATTAGCTACACAGATGCTTGCTATGTGTGATGTTGCTGTAGTTGGAGCTGGAGCTGAAAATGAAAAATTATTTGTAAGGTGAGTAAGAAAGTTTGATTCCAGGAAATCTATCCCTCATTTTCTCTTGGAAATACCCATACCTTCCCAAGGAAGATCATTGAAAACCCAAAGGGGTGGGTGGTCTCAAAGGTACGACAAACGATAAGTAGGAAGACCCTTCCAAGTAAGGGGGTGGTGGTACGGGGAGTATGGATCTATTTTGGACAAGACAGTGCATATGGCAAGTTGATGAATCCTTCCCCAGCCCAATTAGGCCATAAAGAACTCTGATCAACTTAAAATGGTGAATATCCCCTGAGCCATTTTATATACTGAATGTCTGTTTTCTCTGCAAAGTGCAGATACCTCCAGGTCAGGGCAGGACTGACATTAAGGGCAGGGAGCCAGCGATTTTGCCGAGATGTTTTGAGCTGAACAACCATAGCTGGAATGCCAGCCTACTTTCAGCATATCCTAGACCTTTTTTGCCATTAAGTAGTGTAGCACCTCTTGAGAGCTGCTGATTCATTATTTCAGGGATACAGGCATTGTTCTGTTGTTCAATCTAATGCCCTCTTTATCAATACAATGGTGTAACATGTCACAAGAGGTACCCAGGGCCTGCAGAGCAGATTTTAAAGTGGGGGGGTGGGGACTAACTCTAAAAATAATTAAATGCATATAATTCCGTTTAAATTCATAACCTTTGTCCAGCAGTTAACATATTTCATTACTCAAAAAATCAAGTGATATCCTTTTCTACATTTTTCAACTCAGTTCAAGCATTTAGAGAAAGGGGTTAGTGACAAAATAAACTTTGTAATCACACTGACGTAATCTGTAAACAAAGGTAGAGTAATCATAACTTTGGTTCATTTATTCACTTAATGTCACAAAATCGGATTCTCTGAATGTACCAAATTGTCGTTACCACCAACAAATTCATTTGCCACGTCAGCAAGGCAAAGTTTGTCTGTTCTGTCTTTGTGAGTGTTTAGTACTGTAAGATTACTGAACATTTCTTGAGCCTTTCTTGAGTAACTCTTCAAGAGTTACTTCACAGATAACATAGAAAACTTTGAAACGCACCTTATCTCTAGAGGTTACCTTAAGAAAATGGTGGAACAGATACTCTCAGAAGTTAACTATGTGGACAGAAAAACAGCTCTAACACAGAAACAGAATGCATAAGAAGCTTCTACCCTATGCGACGCGGAGTCCCCACCGCCATGTGAACAGGCCCTAATACAAGAACAACCATTACTCAGAGCTATATTCAAGGAACCTCCCTTGACTACTTATAGACAAGGAAAATCACTTAAAGATATGCTTGTTTTACACAATGGGCACACAGCAGGAGTCGCGTTGGTCTGTCAACCCCAAGTGCCAAGTTATAATCACCAACAGAAGACTACAACTAGTGTATGAATTGTAACGAAAGTGGTTTAAAAGTTATTCCATCAGACAAGATTGAAAGGAACCAATCTTAAATTTGGATGTTTTCCCGCGAGGTCCACCACCTTTAGCTATTATACCATGAAAGTACTTTTTTGGATATGTCTTTAATTTATTATTTTTCCACAAAAAGTGGTGGAGCCAGGGTCTCCTGGCCCCTCCCCCTGCGTTGTCCCTGGTTCCACACTGTGCAAGTTTAAGTTTGATTGGATGATTAGGTATGCCTGTCTTGGTAAGGTTTCTGCAAAGCCCCACATAAATGCATTTCCCAGTTCAAACTCTCTCCAGGTTGTTTGTGACCACCAACATGAGAGTTATGCATGTACATGTCTTTGCATGGGGGTATGTGTGGAAATCGTCCCTGTGGTTATATTTGAATAAATTAGCTTCATTTGATTTCATTTGTACCAGTGGTGTAAGGGAAACATAAAATTTACAAACGGGTAAAAGGCCAGAGTATTTGTGAATCTATTAAAAGGCGCTCGCCTGACTGTTATAATTCAAAAGAAATTACGGTCCGGTGATCAAAACAAATTAATCATTTCATTCAATGTTAATTGCGATCATGTATTATTCCCAAGCTAACTATTCACGGTTACTCGCGTTCGCTTATCAATTATGATGCTTGATTTCGCGAATATTCCCCACTTATCTGAGCGTGATGAATCATATCGTTTAGATGCTATATAATACGTTTGGAAACATACGATATCTACACGTGCTGCGATGGCAAACCCTGAAATATTAGGATCAAATTTTAAATGACCTAGAAGACGTTTTGTCCTTCTCTTGTTATAGTTGTATTGGCTTATCACTCACTTATCGATTCCCTCTCCAAGTGCTACTGCCGTTTTAAACATTGATGTTTTAATAACGGATTATTTGTGAGTTTCTAAGACAAGTAGATTAGTACTTATGATTGAGTCGACTACCGCGCGGAATTTCCACAGCGCGTCAAATCGAACTCTGTCCTATGCACTGCACTGCTCCCTTTAAAAACCTCTACAAAGAAACCTTACAGGAACTGCAAGTTCGCAAAAGTATTTCTCGAAAAATAAATTCTTCGGATTATGTTCTTACTTGGGAAGATTCTCGAAAAGAACAGATGCATCACTTCACGAAGCCACATATTTTTACACCAAAATATATTTGTTGACTTTCCACTCACCGATTTTGCCACCGACGGCGAAAAATGTGATTAAAATGCCCACCAAGAGAAGCGCAAACGCTAGAAGACTTCGTAGTCTCAACGTTTCCAAGATCACAGCCATCCCAAAGCAAAAATGCCTGAATAACTCTTCCCGAAAAAACGCCGAAGATGGAGGTCTGAAATCAATCGGTCTGGCTAGACTAATGAGAAGCGCGCCACTTTTATTGAACACGAAAATAAACTTTTAATCAAGTGGCAACCAATCAGATTACAGATAGGCGTTATTATTTCACACCCTGGAGGGATCGATAATAAGCACTCAGTCCCTTTTGAAAGCGGTACACATTCTTTTTGGGGACATCATAGGAGCCTCCGACGTGACAAGCGGAAAGCTATTTCATAATTTCCTGAGAGTAAATAATTGAGGTAATTTAGGGTTTCTAAAGAATTTCGATACGAACGCTAAACACCACGAAACATGTTATTAAAAAATTAATCGTTGTTATGATTACTTTGATTGTTTTAATTTCTCTGTGTATAACAATTACGCGGTGAGTTTAAGAAAAAACAATGACAAAAGGCAAAACTCTCATCGTACAGCCCACTTGTAATGATCACAGGGCGTCGCTTCCGGTTTTTTTCTTTATCAGGCAGTCTGCCGCTTTTAACGTTTCGTTGATGTCACGTTCCGTTCAAAACGGATAATAGCAAATTGTATCCTCTTTATCTATAGAGGATAAAGGCGTTTTGCAAGACCATTGTTCGTGGGAGAACTTTGCAGCTTCATTTAACGGCGGTTTTTATACTGATAAAGATCTGGGTCGTGGGAATGAATGAATAGGAAATTAAATGAATGGAAAGTGCCCTTTAAAACAGGATCAAATTTTTAAAACTTGCATAGCATCTTGTTTAGTTTAGTTAGTTTGACTTCTTACAATTTAATGGTAACAGATTATAAGATTTGAAAACAATATGATAATTACAATCAAAAACATTTGTTTCCTGCTCCGGAAACATAATAAAAGTTAAAAGTTTTACAAACTCGGAGCTAAAAGTTAAAACTTATGAAATATTTCGTCCGTTTTTTTCAACCGGACTTCATCAGTCAATGAGTCAATCAGTCCGGTTGAAAAAAACGGACGAAATATTTCATAAGTTTTAACTTTTAGCTCCGAGTTTGTAAAACTTTTAACTTTTAATATGATAATTGATTAGAAAGCATAAAGACGATTAGAAAAAACTTCGGAGAACCCAAACTGCGAAAACTTATTGCCCTGCATACTTTGACCCTACGAAACGAGTTGTGCGTTGAAAGTCCCTGTTGTAACGCGCCGTTTCCGAAAATTATCGTGTTCCTAAACCACAATTTTGGTCAAAATCATGTAACGTAACACATACACTAGTAAAGATTCGTACCAGGAATTGGGAAAAAATGGATTTGAAAAACTATTTAACCGGCCAAGTAACGTATTGGGGATTGGCTCCGTGCGCTTATTTCAATTTTCACTTTTCGCCTCATTGATCAATAAGGCCCATCGTCGTGCTACTGCCGTGCTTAGCTCGCTCGACTGTCGCGCGCACGACTTGGTTTCAGTCGTCGAATTTAATCAGTTCAGCCCAATCTCTAACTCTGAGTCGTCGGGTGCCGTAATCAAAACACTGAGCAGCCGTTGTACGTAGCAAATCCAAAATGTTAATTTATGAATTGAGTTCCACACGGCACTAGCACGACGTTTGAAACGGGCCTAACCAGTTTGACTGTTAGACCATACGTCTATTTGAAGCGTTGCATGGAAGTTATCCAGGGTGTGGTTATTCGGGGGAGGACGCTTCTGATGATTTATATTCTTACTCTTTATCCGGACCTTATAATTATTTTCGGTGTTAATTCTGATTTTCAGTCCTCTGGGCTTTGCAGTCGTCATACACTACAACGATCTTCAATTGAATACCTGGAGGGAGTAATTCGCAAGTGCTTTAGTTTAATAAGAAGACTCGATTCACTTTCTCATTGGCAGGCGGAGCCAATCATGACCTGGAGCACGCATTTTTGCGCGCTTGACTCCATTGACGTGTATTTCTTCGAGTTCAAATTGTTCCGTTACTAGTTGTGATTGGTCAGAGTTATTGCTGACTTTGGCTTTGGCGGTTTTACGACACTCAACTGAAAACCACTCGAAGTTACCTCTGTCTGAGAAAAAAAGATTTATTGCATTTTTAGCACTTCTTTAGTGCTCCAAAGCATAGGATGTGAGCGCAAAAGTACCACGGAAAATCGGGCATGGCGACACTTTGCCCCTCCCTGAGAGTCTAATGAAATGAGGGGAGACGTGTGTGCGTTCTATGTGTCTCGTAGCTAAGAAACCCAGAATCACAACTTTCGGTCCATACCATAACACCTCCTACCCCAGATTATGCCCTCATTTGTCGATATCGACAAACTGTTCCTCTCCTTTGGGTTTCCGACTCCAGTCCCCCCCTCCCCCCCCCCACCCACCCCTTCCCGTCAAAGTAAAGTCGAACCTCTATCAAGCGGATAGCAGTTATCGAAGCCCGAAATTATTGTCTGTAAAATACCGTAAATAAAAGCTCTATTAAGCAGCAGAGGCCACCTTACGTCATTCAGAAATACACAGTTATAATACTAGAAACAAAGATAAGTTTGTTTTACCTAAACCAAGAACTGAATACATGAAACGTACTTTTAAATACACTAGTATCACCTTATGGAGCACATTATCTAAGAATATCCAAAACTCTGACTCTGTATCAAGCTTTAAAAGACAAATTAGCGAAATATTATTGTAATCATTTAATCATTTTATTTTATCATTATTTGTGTCAAGTTTTAAAAGATAAGTTAGCTAAATGTTATTGTAATCATTTAATCGTCTTATTTTATTCTATAGTTTTGATGTATTCATAATTTATGTTGATACTTATTAGTGTATATTGTACATTATTTTAGTATTGTATTTATTTATGTCAGGGGCACCTGGGAGAACAGACTGCTGAAGGTGTTCCCTTGTTATATAAAGCTCATCATCATCATCATCATCATCATCACCACCTTTTGATCGTCCCGATGAGAGTTTAGTCTATTGTCTTTACCCCTATTAAGTAGCCACCCAAAATTAAATACACGTAGTTTGGCTTTGTTTTGGAAAAGGTGTTGACAGACAAGAGTCCAAAATAGAAAGTGACGACTGATAAAAGTTTTCAAACACACGTTTATTATTGCCTTGACATGTGAAATACGCCATTTTGCTAATGATCAGTTCCTGGTGAATTGTGGGTAGATCAAGTCCTTTGTGGGGGCAAACGGCCATTTTAGGAAACATTTTGAAACTGTAATTTTGACCGTTTGCCCCTACAAAGGACTGCATCTACCCACAATTCACCAGGAACTGATCATTAGCAAAATGATGTATTGACGTTTCTACAAAGCCTCATGTTAATTCCTGATGAGCCCACATTAAGCGGTCACCTCCCATTTATCCGAGGGTGGCCGGTTAATAGGGATTTGACTGTATCTTAAGTCTGTATGCCGTTGGGTATCCACCGTGGGGAGAGGTATGGGTAAGTCAAATGGTCCTCCCTGAGCCTCTGTCTGTTTCTCCGTTCTAGATAAGGCTGCACGCGTCGTTGAAGGAAGTAAAACCATTTAGACATCACTGCTTTTATTTTTCCGTCTGGCAGATGGTCACAGTAATCAAATAGACTGTCGAAACGATAATCTGATAACGTCATAGCTAACACGCCTTGTACCTGTCAAAGAGAAGGCAAAGAACTACAATCAAACTCTTATTGATCCTTGTGTTTGGGGTAGACATTATCTATTACTGTCCTCAAAATCTTAATACTGTTGTACTGACGTATTTTTGTAAACTTCAAAAAGATATGGGTAACAGTGATCATCTCACGCTAGCTTTATAAGTGCGATCGAAAACTTTGCATTGTATTTTGTTGTGTTTACTTACATGATTAATACATCTTCTACATAATAATAATAATAATAATAATAATAATAATAATAACTTTTTTAGACCTAATACGATGTTTTAGACTTTTTATAAAACAAGTTTTTAGCCTAGTTTTTTTTGTCACATTTTTTGGAAGCTGAGCCATTATCTTGTTTCCTTCTTATGTATTTGATCTATTTTTCAATCCACGAAATTAATGGCAAGTGAAAGTTACTAGATAAGCATTTTTTTTTAATTATGTTATTAATTAATATTATCGAGATGTAAATAGGTATTCTTTACGTTGTTATTAATAAAGAGCTGTATATAATAATAATAATAATAATAATAATAATAATAATAATAATAATATTGACGATATGGCAATATGAACATGCATAAATCACAATAGAAATCAAATTTTGAAGCTGTCTTCTCAAAAGTTATGACAAAAGTGGTCTAAAACTCGTCCACATCAACATCTATATCTGCCAAGAAAGGACACGCCCTCTGTGCGAGGTCTTAATAATTATATGGCTCACAGACACCTCCCTTGGACGACTCGAGAGTAGCCACTGATCTCAGATTGGCGGAAAACATTTTTGCATTGTTTTATAGTTACTGGTGAATAAAATGCCGCTCTCTAAGGGTTGGTAAAAATATTTAGACTACAATCTTTGGAACCTGTTCCGTTTTCGGAATAACCGGAATAATATTCCATTCATTCTGCTCCTGATCATAGTAGAATGAACGGAAAGAACAGAGTATTGTTTGCTCGGAATACCCAGAATATGTGTTTCATGGGGAACCTTTTGGCGGGAAATCGTGGGCAGCCCGCCAAGTTCGTGACGTGGCACTGGAAGACTGTCAGTCAGGTTCATACACTCGGCCCAGACTATTTTGCGTGTCATTCTCAGGTCATTTCTGCCAAGGGTATTCCGTTTTCACGTTTTCAGAATACCGTTAAAGCTCTATTAAGCCCCCGGGGGCTTATTTAATTTCAGTCGTCATTAACGGGGGGACTTATTAGAGAGGGGGCGCTTATTTCAAATCTTAAACACGGCGTTTTCGTCTTCATATAGTTCTCGTACAAAACTCAAACAACTGTACTGAAACTTTGCTATTTAATAACGAGCAGTAAACAATATTATGTGTTTGAGTGTGTCGTTGTTTAAAAACAAACCCACTGGGCCGCATGAAGTGGATTTCGTAAGAGGGAATAGGAAGGACTAATTACAAAATCTTGTCTCCTAAGAGGCGGTGGGGGGGGGGGGGGGGATGGGGGGCTTATTACAAAAACCAACTTTCAAACGGGGGGCTTATTAGAGAGGGGGGTCAATATGCGCTTTTTTGTAAAACCTTATTCCACTTATTCTTTCATTCTTAAACCGGAATAGGTCCCCAAAATATGCGCCCTATTAAGCAGCCGGTCAAGCCTTTTTGCCAAAGGTGGCCATTTATACTGTTTTGACTGTAAAGTACGATTACTTAAGCCGTGACCAGAGTATGCCCCTCACCGCAGAGATCTTAGCATTTGGATAGTTGAACAATGAAAAGACATCATCTGGGACTCGGGAATCCCGGTAAAGCTTGGTGGGCATGTTAAGTGTGAAGCCTCCATAATCTGCCAGAGGGTAGTTTATAGCTGCGTGATGCACGCTTATCTGCCATATGAACCTTGCTAAGAAGTTTACAAGACCGTTCACTGAGGTAAGCTCACAGGGTAGATCCTTGATCTGCAATACATAGAGATAGTTTTATTTGTTAGTGACTGGATCACTGGATAATGAGTGCAGTTCAAAAGATTTGACTGGCTTAGCAGCCACGAAATATCGGCCATTGTACCACAACTTCTATCTCAACTGTCATAGAGCGTTTTCAGTGACTACCGGCCATATTGGTTTACTCAAACAAAGGAAAGAATTTGCATAAATATACAGTTCAATACCCAGAGGTTTAGTTTGGGACACCAACATGGCCACCGTTTCTTTGTTTTGGGACACCAACATGGCCACCGTTTCTTTGTTTTGGGACACCAACATGACTGCCGTGACGTCATAGGAAAACACTCTATAAGGTCAATTTACTTGCCAATGCACTGGCAGTGGAAATAAATGGATGGATAGGGCAAGTGTGCAATCTCTTCAGTATTGATTGATTGGGGCACACTTTCATTAAACAAAAATCTCCCACAGCTTACGTTTCCAAGTGCTCCTTCGCCATCCGCAGAGACTTCATTCATAAAGTTTTGCAACTCAAAGTCGTTTTCGACGTCTTCATCACAGTAGTAGTACCTTGAAGAAATAAAAGATAGCCATCATTTAACTTTTTCTAATTAAAACGTCCTAACTGATCGATATTTTTGCAATTACAAGTTACTAAAAATGCAGTTCTCTTTATCTTTCTTTTTTTTTTTTTACAACAGTGGATGTCTGGTTTTCTTTTTTTAAAGGATCTATCTCCTGTGTCGTGTGGGCGAGTTAACGGGTGTCGTTGGGCGACTGCGGAGTCAACTACTTTCTTGAAGGCGAGTTTTGCAAGTGGGCGAATTCACTGGTTACCTGATCCCCTTGGCCTCCAGCAGACGTACCATTTTCTGACTGTACATTTACCTCACTTCAGATCAAGCCTTTATCAGAGCAGAGATTTGCTTCTGAAGGTGGGCCTGGGGGTTATTAAGTCATAGTTAATAATCATTGTAACTTACTGAGCTACGTAATCTCTGGCGGCTCGATGTATCGCATAGTGCAGGAGGTAGCCATCATCTCTATAAGGAAAATAATGCAGGGACCTTCGCTCCACTCCACGTTTCTATGTAAACAACAAAATGGTGGAAAAACCATTCAACTAGAATGAAAGTATATTCGGGATCATAATACCTAATGTATGGTAACCTCAATAGAAGTCTTTTGGAGCTGAAGATAATTCAAAACATTGTACCTTGATATTTTCAATGAAGTCAGTGTCTTTCCAAGTCGTTTGCCTGAAAGACTTCAGCGCAACACTCACAGCTCCTAGATAACCATAGGGGAACAACTTATGAAGATATCCATTCTCTGCCAGCAGTATTGCAAACGCAATCTTATCTGTTATACTGATTCCTCGGCAATGGTACTTGAGGATCTGATGCAGCGGATGCCTTTCCGACAGCTGCCTATCTTTGCTCACACAGAATGGTTCCATAAGTAGATGCGTCTTAGCCAGGTGTTCGGCGACTTGGTTGTATCCCAGATCTGCCCCCTGCACATTGAGTTTTGCCAGCGTCCAAGTTTTGTCTTCAGGGGTGTAGACAGGAGAACCTTAAAAAGAATGTGAGTTTTATGCGATCAGCTGAAAGTAATAGCTGTTTCTAAGGTTTTCAGCGGTTTTACATGCATCTGGGTTATAAGCCATATATTGACCTTTCTCCACATTTGTTTCTTTGGGCAACTGGCAGACAGACAGACAGACAGACAGACAGACAGACAGACAGACAGGCACTTTATTACGACTCCCCTTTGCGGGGCTATTATGCCGAGAAAAAGAAAATATACGATAATAAAATCACATAGAAGCGAAAATGTTTACATATGTAACGAATTAAAATGTTACATGTATACAATAATATACACTAATAAAATTACATAGAAGCGAAAATATTTACATATGTAACGAATTAAAAGTTACATGGGTTATACGGTCATAAAAATGTTATTCAGGTTATTTAAGGGCAGCCAGCGGCTTTCCTTTTAAAACTTGAGATTAATCGCCCGAATGTCTTCTGTGAGTAGGTTGTATTCTTTTGCCCAACGAAAGGCAAAAGAGCGTTTCAGCCAGTTTATGGTGCTACGCCCTAATGCACTAAATCTATCATGAAAAAGATTGCAAAGATAAGGTGACGTCTGATTTATTTTCCAATTTTGAACCATAGTGATAGTATGTAATCCGAGTTTCTGACGGACGCTTAGCCAACCAAGGGCTTTGCGCGCAGCAGAGACATGGTCAAATTATTGCGTAACCCTTTTCCAAAGGGGTGCAAAATGGGAGTATTTCTCCCTAATATTAAAAGCATTGGGGCACGTGACAACCCAAAACCGCAAACCCTAGAAAATCGTGATGCATCTTGATCATTTTGGGGTTATCAAATTAGCCCCTCTAAGGGCGATGTAAATGTGAACACCTCAACTGTACTTTATTTGTTCTGAGCTTGATTCGTCTACTTGTCGTTTGCAATAGTAGGCTTACAAATTTGAAGTGTTTTTCGCTCATCCTCATGCAATGACTCCTCGACCCATGCTTCAGATTCATAATCAGAGAAGCACTTGAATATACGGTATGCAAACACCTAAAAAGCCGCGAACTGAAAGAGATCGTCTGACAAAGATTTCGAAGGCTTTCCAGGGTCTCAGACATAATAATATGACTTTAATAGAAAACTTTTCTAAAATGGACTTGTGGTGTTAAAAGAGGTCAGATCACTTACTGCGTAGTGAGCGTTTTAGGCTTATTAGGTTGATCCTATTGCACATACCGGGTTTGGCATCCATTTGAATCGCTATGGGCACCAGATTGTCCCTTTTTCTTGGATTAACAGCAAAAAAAGCTATCGGAGACATAGGTTCCCACATTTCTCTGCTGGGACGAGATTCCATGATGTCTGGCATGCTGGGAAGGTTATCTAGCAATGGGTATCGGAGGACAAACACCATTCTCTGGGAAATGGCCTGGGAATGAAAAAGTATCAAGAAATAACTGCGCTGTAATGAAATATAGAAGTAAAATATCTGTAAAATTACTTGTTTCGAGTATGAAGGAATTTGTATGGCAGCGTAGACTTCCACCATTCCTTTTTTGGATAATCGAGAGCGCAAGCCATCAACAACGCGGGGACTGGAGCGAGGAGAATAAAAAAGGAAGAGACCATTCTCGTCCCCAGAGCCACTCGTCTTAAAATGTCGTTGACGAGTGGCTCTGGACGTGCCAAAAAATTCGATTTTTTTCATTGGCTAATAAAAACTGAATGCGTGCCAAGAATTAAGTGATGAATTACTGCGCGCTACCTGTCATTCTCGTCCCAGAGCCACTTGTTTGCACTTACCGTTACGAGTGAGATTTATTTTGCACAAATCAACAAAGGAATTTCACATTCTCACAAATTGATCGAATTACGTCTTGGTTACCTTGCCTATAAACCTTCAAGCCAACTCTTAGTGCCTTCAACTTTTCAGTTTGGTCGGAAATAAGCGCATTCAGTGGCGAAGCTACAAGAACACAACTGCTTTCAACCGTATCAAGATCGATGGTCCACCACGAGCGGGGGAAGCTGGAAAATCAACGATTTTCGAAACCCCCGTGGGCAAAATACACAGCCAGTCTCGTTTCTGTACAACTTCTGCATGCAAGGCCGCTTGTTGTTCCCTTTTCCTTTAGTAAATTTTCTAATTTCAATGAAATTAGTCTCTTCCAAGGCTTCGCCGAACCAGCTTTCAAGCCAGCCATCATCAAAGCCAAAGCTGGACTGTCGCTCCCTCCCTGAGGACACATATCTGAGCATGAGCAAATACATTTTTGGCTATATGACATGCGCTACCGGATGTCCGTGATTTACGGACATCCGGTAATTGCTGCTATCAGAGCCCTCCGTTTCTCCGACCACGTGACCAAAAGAAACGGAGGCTCTGGGGACGAGAATGGGAAGACACCGGAATATGCATGCGCGAGGACATGGACGAGTTTTTCAACTTCTACCCTACCTCCCTCCCCTGGTTTCATTTTTCATTTTCTTTATTTACTCCACATTATCATATTATATAAGATCAGGATAAGATTTTTTACATTGACTAGGAATAGAGAAAGAGTGGAGAAGGGCATGATATAGAAGACTAATCATATGCCCTTTTAAATTACAATACATAATTTGTTAAGATAAAAAGAAGAAACCTTACTATAAATAGGGGAGAGGAGAAACTGAAGGAAAAGAAGTTTTACATAGGTGCATGGAAGAAATTAATACTGAGCAAAATAATACTGAAAGAGAGCTCTTTTAAATAATTGTTTTGTGGGTTTTTGGCGAATAGAAATGGTTCGTTCTCTTTAGGCTCCGGATTTTTGTTGCGTCCTATTGACTCTCCAGAAAGGTAGTTCTAGCAGTCTAGGAGTAATGATGTGCCCTTTCGAATGGAAAATGGCATCACTACGAGCATCATAGACATCATATGATCATAATTTGCGAAAAGGAATCCCAATGCCTCATAACAACTTTGCTATGAAGCTCTTTATTCTCATTCCCATAATTTGAAATCGTCTCGCAAAACTGATCAATCAGGATAAAATGTGTCACCATGAAAAGGAAAGATGCTGAGAAGTACTGTGCTGTGGTACTGTTAATGAGGTGTTTCAAGGTTATTGCTTCTCATTCCCCTGGGTACCAAACGATTGATATTGGCCGGAGAGCGATTGTAGTTGACCGATGGCCGATCGTTGTCAAGCCTAGGCCAACGTATTCCGACTGGAACCAGAGGCCGTCCAAGAAAAGCCTCTGACACCTAACGATACCTGTTCCATTCACTTCTTATCAGTCAAGCCTGCCTCTCAAACACCGAAGGTTATTATTCAATACATTGTGAAAATGTATAAATATGGTCACAACGCGCTCGATATTCGTCGTGCGTACACAACAGATATCTTGCGATATACGTAATTTTGGGAGAAAAATGACGGCTTTTCCCCCTTTTTTTATTTTGCAATAAACGCAGAAAATTGTACTTCTCATTAATTGGTTAAATAATAAAACAATCATCCGGCTCAATCATGCTGAATGTAGCCTGATTTTAGCCGACGCGGCTGTATCAGGCGATATTGCGCGCGATTTCTCACGATAACGAGCGACTCTGGAAAGATCTGATCCAGGGGTTCGAAAATATCGGACTTTCGGTTGAACTGTGCATGCTTAGAGTTCAGCCATGTTGGACTTAAATTCAGTCATTTGCATTGTTTGAAAAAAAAAAAAAAAAAAAGAATCAAAAGTGTAAAGCAAACGGATCTTTCGAGAGTCGCTCGTTTCTTCAAGCGTGCGCAATAAGGAACGGGTTTACCTAAAACATGGAATCCGGAATCCGGAATCCGGAATCCGGAATCCGGAATCCGGAATCCGGAATCCGGAATCCAGAATCTGGAATCCGGAATACGGAATCTAGAAACTGGAATTAATAATTAATAAGAGGGTTAAAAGAACCGA
>JAEMWC010000886.1:165000-172500 GCA_016490735.1 Pachyseris speciosa
AATGCACAAAAAAGTGCAGAAAAAAGCAGAAAAATGATTGCACAGCCTAGCGACCGACCCAGTTCTCCACTCGGAAGCATTTTTGACTTCCGGTAAATACACGAATTTTAGCTTCAGAGTTCTCGTCTCCTCAAAGGTATTTTTTCAAAAAATCTGTCTTTCTGCAAAATAGAGGCACCGACGAACAAGATAACAAAGCATGAGTGAAAAATAAAACATGCTAATTTTGCCGGGGCAAATACCTTAAAAGTGCATCAAAAACATCGTTACACATCGTTAACCATTACTTATTACTGGCGATTTCAACGTTCACGTTGATGACTCAACTAATCCCGATGCAACAAGACTATTAGACCTGTTAGATTCAATGGGTCTTTGTCAGCATGTTACTCATCCAACACATGAACTTGGGCACACAACTGACTTAATTATCAGGATGTGTCGAAAACGAAGACCCAAAAACGAAGACCGAAGACCGAAGACCCACTGGTCTAAAACGAAGACCCACTGGTCTAAAACGAAGACCCACTGGTCTAAAACGAAGACCCACTGGTCTAAAACGAAGACCCCCTGGTCTAAAACGAAGACCCCCTGGTCTAAAACGAAGACCCCCTGGTCTAAAACGAAGACCCCCTGGTCTAAAACGAAGACCCTCTGGTCTAAAACGAAGACCCACTTGTCTAATTAAAATGTCATCTCAGCGCGCGACAAACTTGACAGTTACTTTATCTCAGTCGGTACGACATGTGTCAAACAGTGTAACGCAATTAAATTCCAACAGTATAGAAATATACGTTTTAGTCGCTGACGAATTTAGTATATTTTGCCGTCACCAATATTCTAGTTTTCAAATGCATATGAGCAAACTTCGTTACTTTGCTATACTGTCCTTATCATATAAAGGCGCAAAGGTCAACTGTGCGTGACTCGCAAATTTATTCACAATGTGCTACAAGAATGTGATTATTAGGGAACGCTTGAGCCGGGTAATAGTAAAGAGTTGTTTAGAGCCTCTATTGGGCAGTTGAAAGTAACTTAATTAGGGCTTCAAAAACGGACAACAAAGAGCTGCATGTTCTCCGGTTATGATCACTATCGCTGTTACTGTTCGACTGTTTGTTTCAGTCGAGAACTTTAATTTGCGATTAATTATTTTTGTGATCTTGTTATGACTGGTGAGTTTTCACGCTTTGTTTGCCGAGTTGCACCTTTTAATATAATCATAAAAATACGAGAAATTGAAAACTTTGGCCGGGTGCGAATTGCACCATATGCGAATCATGCGTCAAAAGACATTTATAAACATGATAAATGGACACAAATTTCGAGCGTGTCCAGGATCCAAACTACTGGCGAAGGGAAATTTTGACCGCATGGTAGTAATTTTGTCAAGACAAGGCAAACAGTATACACCCAGTGTCTTTTAATTCATTATCTACACGTAAACTTCGCACTAAGTTCTTTTTCCCCGAGAGTGCTTGCTAAAAAATTATTTCACTAAAGTATTGCGTCTTATTAGGCACTGAAATTACCGCTCGATAAAGCTTATTTCGTGACCTTTGCGGTTGTATTTTGTGTTCATATCAGCTGTCAAAATCGTATTAGCAGCGATGGTAAACTAATGGGATGCAAATATTAGAGAATAATTTACAAAAGCTCTTTTCTTCCAAATGCAGGAATTTTCATCCTGAAACAAACTTTTTCCTTTATCCTTCTGCTATTTATATTCCAAATCTAAGAGACGTCGAACGAACGCCGATTAAATTTCAATTTTTTTAAGTGGCGGTAATTGAGCATCTCTGTCACACACATCTGGTTGCAAAGTTCAAGTCGAGCATATTAGCCAAAGACAAACTTTTTCATCCGGTGTTTGAAAATTCAAAAATATCAGACGGGAATATCAGGCTAAAAGCTTTCTCTAAGCTCGCGGAAACCGACGCAAATCTATGTTTATAACTCGATGAACAGACAACGCGGTTTTCAAAATCTCACCTTTATGGATCGTCGCTTGCATTTGCTATCTACTGCTGTAAAAATCACTCACATGACTTTGCGTTCCTCTTATAAAGGTTTTCATTTAGCCCTTCAAAAGCTATTTTGTCGCCCCGAACTTTGCAAAAGGCTCTGTCACAGACGGGACTTACGTGACGCATTTCGCAATGAAGTAAGACAGCGCAAATATTTTTGCCGCTTTCGACCAAAATTTACCGTACCTGTATGAGTAAAGTAAGGACTACCAGTTCGCCTGTACATTCATATCCCAATTGTTTTAATAATTGGAAATTGAAGTCGGCGAGTTCGAAAGGAAATGAAGTCTCACTTCATTTATTGTTCAACGACTTTGCCAAGTGGCTCGAAGACTTGACGTCTTGATGCTCTTGACCTACCGACGAAACTGGACTGTCATCGTACGCAGTAGTTTGCATTGAAGAGAAAGCCTAAAAAAAATCATTTTTTCAGTACCTGACCCCAGTTTGACTCGAGGTTGACTTCTGACTTGTGGTTGACTCGGGCTCGTGGTTGACTCATTCTCCGACATAACTCCGACACATTGAAATGAACACGTAGTCTAATGTACGGACTGTCAATTTAACACTGAAAAATTTAAAGATACGTCCTCTTTTGACCTACGCCAGTGGGTCTTCGTTTTAGACCACAGGGTCTTCGTTTTAGACCAGGGTGTCTTCGTTTTAGACCAGTGGGTCTTCGTTTTAGACCAGTGGGTCTTCGTTTTAGACCACAGGGTCTTCGTTTTAGACCAGTGGGTCTTCGTTTTAGACCACAGGGTCTTCGTTTTAGACCAGTGGGTCTTCGGTCTTCGGTCTTCGTTTTTGGGTCTTCGTTTTCGACACATCCTTAATTATCACGCGTCAATCAGATTCCATCATCTGCGGCTCGCCGGTCACGGATCATCTTTTCTCAGATCATTTATCCGTATTAACTACGCTAAGAGCAACTAAACTGAAAATCATATTGAAGGAAAGAGTTTACAGGAAAATTAAATCTATTGACTTGGACTCTTTCTGCAGTGATCTAGCAGCTTCCAAAGTCTGTCAAGACACCCCAGGGGAGTTGGATGAGCTTGTAGATTGTTACAATAGAACTTTAACATCTGTTCTTGACAAACATGCTCCGTTTCAGCGCAAAATCATTCCCCAAAGGCGACGCATCCCGTGGTATAACGATCAGATTTTAGCCGCGAAAAGGATGCGAAGAAAAGCAGAAAAGAAATGGCGTTTATCAAACGCCACACACGACCTAACTGCATATAAATCTGCAAGAAACTTCGCTACAAATTTGACTAAAAAGGCGCGCTTTGATTTTTATCAGAACCTCATACAAGAAAACAGTTCGGATCAAGGAAAGCTCTTCAGGGTCTCAAAACAATTATTAAATCAAAACTGTGATGTTCCACTTCCTCCTCATTTTAGTAAAACGTTGCTTGCAAATGAGATGGCTAACTTCTTCGTCGAAAAGATCAGTAATATAAGATCCAAATTCAAAGAGTGCACTAATGAAGATTGTCAAGATTGTGCTCCCATTATGGATCCACAATCTCCGTCATTTAGCAGTTTCCAAGCAATCACCGAGGAAGAAGCTCACAGCATTATTATGAATCTGGCTAAGAAATCGTCTGCTCTTGACCCGATACCCACACCTCTGGTAGTCAAATGTATTGATGTCCTTCTACCAGTGATAACTAAAATGATAAACATTTCACTTGATAGCGGTTATTTTCCCTCGGCATGGACAGAAGCATTAGTTTTGCCAACTCTTAAGAAGGCTGGTCTCGACACTGTTTTCAAGAATTACCGGCCTGTAAGTAATCTTTCCTTCATTTCAAAAGTAACTGAAAGAGCTGTGTTTATTCAAATTGACAATCACATGAAAAAACACGATCTTTACCCGCCGCTACAATCTGCGTACAGAAAGAACCACAGTACAGAAACGGCACTCTTGAAAGTTACTAACGATATTCTGATGAAAATGAATTCTCAGCATGCTGTTCTACTTGTCTTATTAGACTTGAGCGCAGCCTTCGATACAGTTGATCAAGGTTTACTTCTGCGTAGACTTCAAACTTCATTTGGAATTTCTGGAGCACCATTAGATTGGTTCACCTCGTACTTGATGGCCAGAAGACAACGTGTTTCTATTCCCGGCGCCCTCTCTGACAGTTGCTCTGTTGATTGGGGTGTTCCACAAGGATCCTGTCTAGGTCCCCTATTATATATCATTTACTCTTCAAAACTATTCCATATAATTGAACGACATCTTCCAGACTCTCATTGCTATGCGGATGATTCACAATTATATCTTTCCTTCAAGCCTGACGTGTTGTCTAGCCAACAAGACGCTACATTTGCCATGCAAAATTGTATAAAGGACATACGCTTGTGGATGGAACACGACAAACTCCTTCTCAACGATGAAAAAACGGAATTTCTTGTCATAGGAACCCGACAACAGTTAACTAAAGTTAATATTTCTTCGATTACCGTGGGCAACTCTGATGTAATGAGATCGTCAGTTGTGAAAAATCTCGGTGTTTTTATTGATGACAAGCTGTCGATGAACTCCCAAGTGAACAAAATTTGTAATACATCATTCTATTATCTTCATAACATTATGCGAATAAGAAAACATTTATCGCGTAAATCCACCGAGACCTTAATTCATGCGTTTGTGTCAAGCCGATTAGATTACTGCAACAGCTTACTCTATGGACTTCCACAAGTACAAATTGAAAAGTTACAAAGAGTTCAGAATGCAGCTGCAAGACTAATTTTTAAGGAACCGAAGTTCAGTCATATCACACCAGTCTTATATCAGCCTCACTGGCTTCCAATTAAGTACCGCATTGAGTTTAAAATTCTGCTCTTTACCTTTAAAGCTATTCACGGCATGGCACCTGATTATATCTGTAAATTGATCAGTCGAAAATCATCAACTAGATATTTACTCAGATCTAGCCAAAGAATTATGCTTGAGATTCCTAGTGGCAAGATACTGTCAACACTTGGAGGAAGAGCTTTTTGTTATGCAGCCCCGAAGCTTTGGAACAATCTGCCCTCTAAAATATCCAGCCTTGACTCTCTTTCAAGTTTTAAGTGTCACCTCAAAACGTATCTTTTTAAACAAGCTTTTAACTTGTAAATCTTATACATTTTAATTCGTCAAATATTTATCGTTTACCTTGTAAATATTATTATTATTATTATTATTATTATTATTATTATTATTTATACATTAATTTATTTTTAATCATAATTGCTTGTAAATTTCATTTATTTTTAATCATTTAAATTGTAAAGCGCATTTGATCATGTTCGGCATGAAAAATGCGCTATATAAGTTTCAATTATTATTATTATTATTATTATTATTACAAAGAGTGCTTATTTCAATATTTACTAATATTTTGGTTAAAACGATTCAAAATGAGAATACGTAGTGTAAGTTTCGTCAAAAGCAACCTTTAGTTAATTAGAAATCCTCTTCAACGAAATGAAAATTTAAAGTGACATTTGCGTTTCTAAGAATCGACTCCTCAAGATCAGCTGTATTTTGCTTATTGCCTGACTCACATTTTTCTTTCTCACAATTTCCTAAGCAGCCGGCTACATTAAATGTATAACTTTTTTCGTGAAACTTATGACAGCTCCATGTCAGCGGTGTTAGGTACGATTATTAAAGGATACGGCTAGATCGCTCCCCAATTTGGTTGCCCAGATTGTATGGAAAGCATTGTGCAGTTGATAGCCCCTGAAATCAAAGAAGAACATGTTACTTCTTAGTGACTTTGAAGGCGTTTTTCCCGAACATTTCTGTATAATTATACCAAACCATACTCCCTCTTTCTGAACTTTCAGCTTCCCCGCTTGCCACGGATGATCTTAACGTTCTAAGTAACGAATTGTAACAATTTAATCGTTTTATGAATTTTTCTTTCTCGAAGATATTATAAGCTCAAAAGAGCTACTCTGATACCATTGTTATACTGATATTTTTACCGTGTTTTAAATAAAGATTTCATTCATTCATTCATTCGAGGTGAAATTAAGTGTATGTATGCATGTACGTATCCTTTATCTGCTTGAAGATTCCCTACACTTGTTAAGATACCAGCCTTGAAAACGCAAACCGGACGAGCTAAAACTCATAGAGGAGGGAACAGATTTAACGGCCATCAACACCCAAGGAGAACCAGGGGAAGGTCGGGACGGGACGGGACGAAGATTCCACGGACGAAAGTGGAGAAAGCAGGAGAGGACGGGTGAAAAACCCCTTGTCCCTTGATATGCTGCACTTATTGGAGCAGTCCACACAAGTTTGATTTTTGCCCTCCCTAACTTCCGAGAAATTTCTGGTATTAATTATCTTTCTTCTAGGCAATAAGCGAGCTTTGAGAAATTCTCTCGCCTTGGAAAAAAAAAATACAAACAAAATCGATAAGGAATCATGCTCTCGTTACAGGAACTTTTTGAAAACTAACGGGAATTTCCCCGCTACTTGACATTTTAAAGTCAAATGAAAGTGGTCATTCTTTTTTAATAAGGCTGAATGTAATTTAGGCTAAGTTAAACTCGAGCCAATGCAGTCAGCGGCGGCGGTTCGTTGGAGACGCGCGCTTAGCTTTATATGCGGGGGGATCTGCAGGGGCGCTCATGTTTCTTTGCATTCGTGCTACGTTTTTGGGCGTTGTTGGCTTCGCTCTCGTGCAAGTTCTGCCTTTTGCGTTCCCACTCCTCCCACCCCTGTGTGGTTTTGTGACGGGTAAGTATCTGGGTTGGTAAGTATGTGACAGTGCCAGGAGGTTGCCGCTCTCAGGGTTGCCATGGATACCTGCATGCTCGGCTTGCATCACGCGCGGCTTCACCTATCCCTTTAGCACCTTCCCCAAGCTCATCTTTGGTGATGAGTTTAAAGGTGCGAAAACTCCAAATTCCAAAATGTTTCAAGTGTAGAATGAAATTTTCGATTTTAACCAAACGTTTTGGAAAGAAATAACATTGGCATTTTGTCTTTACATAACGACAGTACCGTATCTGGCATTTGATTGAAAAGAAAATGACGCATGAATTGCCATATAAAAAGGCGGGAAAACGCTGCAACAGACGCCAGTAAAATGGCGCGAAAACACCGTAACCTTCTGCCTGTATTGCACGTGAGAATGTTATACAACTTCAAAGGCATTTAAATGACGCATAAAGCGAGATAAATACGTTCAATATCGAACAACTTCCGGAGAAAGGTGACTGTAGCAACAAGTGAACACGGCTTTAACATGGCTTTTACGACACAAGGCCGAGAAGTTTACAACGACTGCACAAGGTAAGAATGCACGTCAACTTTAAGAACTGTCTGGTAAGCTTAATTTGAATCTCTCACTAAATTCTTGCCTGGTAAAGAATATGAAAATAAATCAAACTCTAAATTCCGTTTCAAAACATGGCTATCTTTAGCCCTTAAAACGTTTGGTGAACAATGCGAAGATGA